>JAQZBX010022422.1:0-31582 GCA_029593785.1 Cabassous unicinctus
AGAAAAGAACAAGCTCTAGAAAAGATTGGAGAAATAGGAACACTCCTTCACTGTTGATGGGAATGTGAAATATGCAGCCCCTGTGGAAGATGGTTTGGTGGTTCCTCAGGAAGCTAAATATAGAACTGCTGCCATATGATCTGGCAATCCCTCTACTATGAATATATTCAGAAGAACTGAAAGCAAGGACGTGAACAGATATTTGTACACTGATGTTCAATAACGGCATTATTCACAATTGCTAAAAGATGGAAATAACCTAAGTGCCTGTCAACTGATGAATAGATTAAAAATGTGGTATAAAGGTATGATGGGATACTATCCAGTTGTAAGAAGAAAATGAACTGGGGAAACACATGTTAACATGGATGAACCTTGAGGACGTGAGGTTGAGTGAAATAAGCCAGGCACAACAGGATAAATATTGTATGGGCTTTTTGATATTAACTAAATATGATGAGTAAACTTATGGAGTTGAACTATATCATAGAGGTTAAGAGGAGACAGAATGTGGTTGAGAAAAGAGAGCTGAGGCTGAATGTATGTAGAATGTTTAATAAGGTCAACTGCAAATATATGATAATGGATGGAGTTGATTATAATGAGTATAATAAACACTGCTGATTTACAAATGTGATTCTGGCTGAAAGGGGTAGTCTAGGGAGGTTAATGTTAATTTAAAGACAGAAACACCTAGGGACTGTATGAAATAATGATTTTGGTGATGAAGATTGTGGTTAATAATATAAATACAAGAATGTTCTTCTACTACAAGTTGTTAAGAATATGGTGATACATGGAAAAATACAACCAATGTAACTTATAGATATACTTAAGAGTAATATTGTAATATTTTTTATCAAAGGCAAAAAAGGTACTATATCAATGCTAAAGGTCAAAAATAGAATATGGGGCTTAGTTTTATGAAATAATATCATTAAGTAGTTTTTTCCTTCAGGAGACCTTGGTTATGTCATTTAACCAATCTGTGCTCATTTATATATCTTTCTGAGCACTGGAAAAACAATTTTTTTTTTTTTAGGATTAAATAAGATAAATGCCTGGACAGAATATTTTAGAGTAATACTTCCATAATTTGTTAAGCTGCCTTTTGTCTGTTATTTTATTTTTTGAAGTTGAAATAAAATTTACTTTTTAAAAAAGGAGAGGAAAATGGTAGATGTAGCTCTAACTATGCCAATAATAACATTAAATGGGAATGGATTAAGCAATTCAAACAAAAGGCAGAGATTGGCAAAATAGATAAAGAAAACAACTACCAACTATATGCTGTATACAGGGCATACACTTTAGATTCAAAGATACCAATAGTTTGAAAGTAAAAGAATGATAAAAATATAGTACGCAAACAGCAATCATAAGAATATTAAGGTATCTATACTAGTAACAGACAAAATAGAACTTAAAATTTTAAAATGTTACTAGATAAAAAGAGTCACATTTTATAATGATAAAAGAGTCAATGCACTGGGAAGATATAACAATTAACAATCAATCCTCAAAATACATGAAGCAAAAACTGACAAAATCAAAGAGAAGAAGAGACAATTTAACAATAATAGAGACTCAATATACAAAAATTTGCTTTTGATAATAGATAGAACTAGACAGCAGATCAAAAAGGAAATAGAAGACTTCAACAACACTATAAATCAACTAGACTAAGAGAGGTCTTTAGAACACTACATCTTACAACAGCAGAATACACATTATTCTCAGGAGCAAATGGAACATTCTCCAGGATGGAATATATGCATGGCCATAAAACAAGCTTCAACAAACTTTAAAGGGTTGAAATCATACAAAGTACATTTTCCAAACACAATGGAATGAAATTAGAAATCAACAGCAGAAGGAAATCTGGAAAAATCACAAACATATGGAAATTAAATAACAGACTTCTGAACAACCAATGGGTCATGAGATTCAAAGGAGAATTCACAAGGAAATCAGAAAATACTTTAAGATTAATTAAAATGAAACACATAATACCAAACTTATGGTATGTTGAACCAGTTTCAGAACACTTGTAGCTGAACCACAGTGTTTTGAGAGAAATTTGTAGCTATAAGGGCTTAATTAAATAAGGTCCCAAATCAATAACCTAGCATTCCACCTTAAATACTAGAAAAGAAAAAGCTCACTAAGCCTCAAGCAAGCAGAAGGAAAAAAAAAAACTAATTTTAGAGCAAATAATTAAAAGAGAGAGTACAAAAACATTAGATAAAATCAACTAAATCAAAAGTTAATTCTTTATCCAAGATGGCAGAGTAGGAAATGGCAGGCTGCACTTCTCCTCCAGAAACTGCGGGATGGTAGACTGTGGGGCAACTGAAGAGGGCAGCTAGAGAAGGGAGACCCAGTTGACTGGGGGAGAGGAAAGTTGTAGGAGATAAGGCAGGTAAGTTGCAGGAGATAAGAGGGAAGCCAGGGGAGTGATTTGGCTGGAAGACCAGCACTCAGCTGACTCTGAGAGTGAGGAAATGCACCAGGCAACCAGGGGTGCATCCTAGTGGGCAGCAGGCTCTTGAAGTGGAGAACTACAGGGCAAACAAGTGTGGGATCCAGTACCCAGCCAGCTCAAGGGGAGAGAGGAATAAGAGGGGAGGGGAAATAAGGCAGGTAGACCAGATCTCAGCTGGTTTCAGGTAAAGGAAAAATGCCAGCCAGTGCTAAAGTGGGTCCAAGGAGAGGGGAGGAGGAAGCTGATCTCCTGGGAGAGAGAGGAACTGGGTCATTTAAGGGGTGGGCTGACAGGTACCCAACTGCCCAAGTGATTTGGAAGCCAGGAGAGGCAGCCTGCAAACACCAGAAGTCCAACTGGCCTAAGAGAAATGGGAGGTGGGGAGTGGGGGAGGGAAGGGGAGAGGCAGCCAGCAAGCTGTCAGGTACCCAACCAACCCAGAAGAGAAGGGAGCCAGAGAGTAATACAGCAGGTTGCCAGGTACCTAGCCAGTTCCCTGGAGGAGGGGGAGCTATGGGATAAGCAGCCTCACGAAGGAAACTTAAACTGGGGTTGTTTGGTTTTTCAAATTTTTAAAAATTCTTTATTCTTTTTTTTCCCCTCTACATCTGGGTACCTTACCTGTGGAGGAGAGGCCACATGGTGATTGATGGGTGAGCACTGACAACTTGAGATGGCTCCTAACAGCCTGAGAAGGAGGCCTGTTTTATCTGTTTTTTTTTTTTCCCTTTCCTTTGTTTCTTTTTTCTCTTTTTTACTTTTTTCTCATTTTCTTTCTTTTCTTTCTTTCATTTTTCCCTCTTCCACGGCTTTTCTTTCAGTTCACCTTCTCTTGTTTGGTCTTGATTTTCTTTCTTCTCTTCTAAACTTTCCAACCTCTTATTTTTATTTTTATCCAGTGTCTTTTTTTTCTTCCACCATTTTTATAATTTTTTATGATTTTTCACTATTATTATTTACTTTTTCCTGGAATTTTTATGCTTCCTTTTCCATCCTTTATTGTTATTAATTATTTTTATTATTATCTCTTCCTCTTTCTTTCCTTTTTTATGTCTTAGTATTTTTGGGAGGGAACAATGACAACAAAAGAATATAGAATAAGTGGAACCAAGTGTCACAGAGGACCCTTAATACAAAACAAAACAAAAATCCTAGAGTACAAAGAGAAGCTAACCAACTGAATAAGTCCATCAAACTAATCAGATGCCTACACATTAGCAAAAATTACAAACCATACTAAGAAAGAGGAAGACATGACCCAATCTAATGAACAATCTAAAAAGCAGGAGGAGATGCAGAATGTGGAACAACTAATCAAGGATGTCCAAACAAATATGAATCAACTTAATGAAGTGAAGGAAGAGATAAAGGATATTAAGAAGACACTGGGGGAACATACAGAAGCAATTATAAACATACATAAAAAGATAACAGATTTGATGGTAATGAAAGGCACAATGCAAGAAATTAAAAATTAGCTGGGGGAGTGGATGTGGCTCAAGTTGTTGAGTGCCTGCCTCCCACATGGTTGGTCCCAGGTTCAGTTGCTGGTGTCTCCTGAAAAAAGCACAAAGAACAAACAACAAACAAAGCAAATGAAAAAGCCAATTCAGGGAAGCCAATGTAGCTCAGTGATTGAGTCCCAGCTTTCCATATACGAGGTTCCAGATTCATTCCCTGGCCCCCCCATAACTAAAACAAAAACAAAAACAAAAAAAAAAACCCAGAAGCAAATAACAGCAGATTTGAACAGGCAGAGGAAAGAATTAGTGACATTGAAGATAGAACATCTGAAATTGCACAGATAGTAGAACAGATAGATTTTTAAAATTAGAAAAAATTCAACAGGGAATCAGGGAATTGAATGACAACATAAAATGCACAAACATATGCATTATAGGCATCCCAGAGGGAGAGGAGGAGGGAAAGGAGACAGAAGGACTGTTGGAGGAATAATGGCCAAAAATTTCCCAAATCTTATGAAAGACATGGATGTACATGTCCAGGAAGCTTGGCACACCCCATACAGTATAAATCCTAACAGACCTACTCCAAAACACAAACTTATCAGAATGTCAAATGTTCAAGATGAAGAAAGAATTCAATTCTGAAAGCAGCAAGAGAAAAAAGATCCATCACATGTAAGGAAAGCTTGATAAGATTAAGTGCTGAGTTCTCATCTTAAACCATGGAGGGAGAAGGCAGTGATATGACTTAGTTAAGGTACTAAAAGGAAAAAACTGTTAGCCAAAAATTCTATATCCAGCAAAGCTGGCATTCAAAAATAAAGGAGAGATAAAAAGAAATTGAGAGAGTTTATCAACAAAAGTCCTGTTGTTCAAGAAATACTAACAGTAGTTCTACAGGTAAAAAAGGAAAAATAGGAGAGGGAGGGTTAGAGGAGAGTATAAAAAGGAAGATTATTAGTAAGTATAACTAAAAGGATAAAAAGAGAAATAAAAACAAAATATGACTCATATAAACCTAAAGAAAAAATGGCTATTGTAAATACCGCCTTCGTAGTAATGATATTGGATGTTAATGGATTAAACTCTCCAACCAAAAGACACAGATTGGCAGAATGTATAAGGAAATATGGCCCATCTATATGCTGTCTATAAGAAACTCACCTTAGACCCAGGAACACAAGGAGGCTGCAAGTGAAAGGTTGGAAATTGATTTTCCAACCAAATAATAACCAGAAAAGGTCAGGAGTAGCTAAACCAATGATGGTCAAAGCAGACTTTAAATGCAAAACTATTGTTAAGAGACAAAGGACACTATATATTAATAAAAGGGGTAGCCTATCAAGAAGAGAACAACCATAAGTATTTATGCACCTAACCAGACTGCCCCAAAATACATGAGGCAAACAATGGCAAAAATAAGGGGAGAAATAGATGCCTCTATAATCATAGTGGGAGACTTTAATAGACCATTGTCAGCATTAGCCAAATATCTCAAAAAGAAGTTAATAAAGAAACAGAGACCTTGAATAATACATTAGAGGAACTAGACCTAATAGACATATACAGATCATTACATCCAAATACAGCAGGATATACATTTTTCTCATTGCACATGGATCATTCTCCAAGATAGATCACCTATTAGGTCAAAGAACAAGTCTCAACTAATTTAGACAGATTGATATTATACAAAGTAATTTTTCTGACCACAATGAAATGAAGCTGGAAATTAATAAGTGGTAGAGAAGCAGAAGATACACAAATCTATGGAAGCTAAACAACACACTTGTAATCAGTGGGTCACAGAGGAAATTGCAAAGAAATCAGTAACTACCTCGCAACAAATGAATGAGAGCACAACATATCGAAACTTATGGGATGCAGCTAAAGCAGTGCTGAGAGGGAAATTTATAGCCATAAATGCTTATATTAAAAAGAAGAAAGAGCTAAAATCAAAGACCTAACTGCACACATGGAGGAACTAGAAAAAGAACAACAAACTAATCCCAAAGCAAGAAGAAAGAAGGAAATAACAAAGATTACAGAACTAAATGAAATTGAGAATAAAAGAAACTAGAAAAAATTAACAAAACCAAAAAGCACATTCTTTGAGAAGATTAATAAAATTGATAAACCCTTAACTAGACTAAAAAGAAAAAAAGAGTGAAGATACAAATAAATGAAAAATGCAAGAGTATATATCACCACTGATCCCACAGAAATAAAGAGTATCATAAGAGGATACTCTGAAAAATTGTATGCCAACAAGACAGGTAACTTAGATGAAACGGATCAATTTCTAGAAACACAGAAGCAACCTTCATTGATGAAAGAAGAAATAGAACTCAATAGACCAATCACAAGCATTAAGATTGGTTTAGTCATCAAACATCTCCCAACCAAGGGAGTGCATGTAGCTCAGTGGTTGAGCACCTGCCATATAAGTGGAGGAAACATTATCTAACTCATTCTATGATGCCAGCATCACCCCAATACCAAAACCACATAAAGACACCACAAGAAAAAAAAACTACAGACCAATCACCCTAATGAACCTAGATGCTAAAATCCTCAACAAAATACTTGCTGATTATAATCAACAGCCCATCAAATGAATTATACACCATGATCAAGTGGGTTTTATTCCAGGTATGCAAGGATGGTTCAACAGAAGAAAATCAATCAATATAATATACCACATTAACAGATGAAAATAAAAAAGGGATGTGATCATCTCTATTGACACACAAAAAGCATTTGACAAGATACAGCATCCTTTCTTGATAAAAAAAACTTCAAAAGATAGGAATAGAAAGAAATTTTCTCAATGTAATAAAGGGTGTATATGAAAAACTGACAGCTAACATCACATTCAGTAGTGAAATGCTAAAGGTTTTCCCTCTAAGTTCTGGAACAAGACAAGGATGCCCACTGTCACCGCTCCTATTTAACACTGTATTAGAAGTACTTGCTTGAGCACGTAGGCAAGAAAAAGAAATAAAAGGAATCCAAATTGGAAAGGAAGAAGTAAAACTTTCACTATTTGCGGATAATATGATTCTATACATGGAAAGCCTGAAAAATCTGCAACAAAGCTTCTAGAGCTGATAAACGAATTCAGTAAAGTGGCAGCATATAAGATCAACACACAAAAATCAGTAGCATTTCTGTACACTAATGATGAGCAATCTGAGGTGGAACTCAAGAAAAAAATTCCATTTACAATAGCAACTAACATATTCCAATATCTAGGAATAAATTTAACTAAGGACGAAAAGGACTTATACATAGAAAACTATATAAGGTTGTTAAAGGAAATCAACAACTAAATTAATGGAAGAATATTCCCTGTTCATGGATTGGAAGACTAAATATCATTAAGATATCTACCCTATCCAAATTGATTTACAAGTTTAAAGCAATTCGCATAAAAATTTAAAAAGCTTTTTTTTTTTTACTGAACTAAAAAAGCCAATTATGAAATTTATTTGGAAGGGCAAGGGATCCCAAATAGCCAAAAACATATTGAAAAAGAAACAAAATTAGAGGAAGCACGCTACCCGACTTTAAAGTATACTACAAAGCTACAGTGGTCAAAACTGCACGATATTGGCACAGGGATAGACATATTGATCAATGGAACTGAATTAAGTGTTCTGATATAGACCCACGCATATACGGCCAACTGATATTTGACAAGGCCAACAAGTCCACTCAACTGGGACAAAATAGCCTCTTCAACAAATGGTCCTGGGAGACCTGGATATCCATATTCAAGAGAATGAGAGAGGATCACCATCTCATGCCCTATACAAAAATTAATTCAAGATGGATCAAAGACCTAATGACAAGAGCCAAGACCATAACGCTCCTAGAGGATATCATAGGGAAATATCTATGAGATCTTGTGGTAAGAAATGGTTTTATAAACTTTACACCCAAAGCACAAGCAATGAAAGAATAAATAGATAAATGGGACCTCCTCAAAATTAAAAAGTTTTGTGCTTCAAAGGAGTATGTCAAGAAAGTGGAAAGGCAGCCTACTCAGTGGTAGAAAATATTTGGGAAACACTTATCTGACAAGGGTCTAATATCCAGCATATATAAAGAAATCTTATATCTTGAAAATAAAAAGACAAACAATCCTTTTAAAAATGGGCAAGAGATTTGAATAGACACTTTTCCAAAGAGGAAATAAAAATGGCTAAAAAGCACATGCAAAGATGCTCACCATCACTAGCTATTAGGGAAATGCAAATCAAAACTACAATGAAATATCATCTCACACCTATTAGACTGGTGGCTATTAAAAAAACAGAAAACTACAAGAGTTGGAGAGGATGTGGAGGAATGGGAACCCTCATCCACTGCTGGTGGGAATGTAGAATGATGCAGCCATTATGGAGGACAGTTTCGCAGTTCCTCAGGAAGCTAACTATAGAATTGCCATATGATCCAGCATACCAACTACTAGGTATATACCCAGAAGTATTGAAAGGAAGGACATGAACAGATATATGCACACCAATATTCATAGTGGCATTATTCACTATTGTCAAAAGTTGTAAGCAACCCAAGTGTTCATCAACAGATGAATGGATACACAAAATGTGGTATATACATACAATGGAATATTACTCAGTTGTAAGAAGGAATGAAGTATTCACACAAGCAACAATATGGATGAATCTCAAAAACCTTATGTTGAGTGAAATAAGCCAGTCACTAAAGGACAAATATTGCATGACCCCACTGATATGACCTAAGCATATTGAGGAGATTCACAGAGATAGAGTCTGGAAGATAGGTTACCAGGAGACAGAAAGGGAGTAGAGAGTGGTGAGTCAATGCTCAGTCTGGACAGAACCTATGATAAGGTGGAAGGGGGTGGTTTGGCAGTGGATGAGGGTAATGGTAGGGCAGGGATGTGAATGGGGTCGACGGTGCTGGTGTGTGAGGGTTAGCAGCTTTGGGGGGGTGGGTTGGACTATCCATGGAACTAGAGGGAGGGCTGGAGGAAGGGACAGGTGAACTCTGGGGAAGAGGAAGTCTGTGGATGAAAATATAATTGTGAGAATGTTCTTTTGGCAAATATGGCAGGAGAAAGTCATTGGTGCAGTGTCAGTGGTGGGGGGATGTGTGGGAAAGGGTGCACCTGGGGCATGCATCTATGGAATATGAATGTGTTCATCTTGTCATAGGTTATTAGCTTAGTGGGTAGAGACTCACACAATAAACAACAAAATATTAAACTTCCAACGTGGGGAATCCTGCTATTTTCTCAGATGGAGGGGCAAGAATCACTCGAGTACATAGTCAGAGCCTAGTAAAAGAAAACAGACCAATATGTTAAGTTCTCAATATTAATGCATGTAACTATGAACTTTATACTTGAAAAATTGAAACTTAGCCTAATAATACCTATTGCCCAAGAGTTACCTCCTAAAAACCTCCTTTTTAATCAAATGCAGCCTCTCTCTAAGCCAAATTCAGCAAATAAATGCACTACCTTCCTCTCAGCATGGGACATGACTTCCAGAGATGAGCCTCCCTGGTACCGAGGGTTTAATACCAAGCACCAAACAGCGATACATTTGGAGAAAGGCCTTTACCGAAAGAGAGAAATATCAAAAACAAAAGAGTTTTTACAAAGGAAGACCCAAGATGGCGAGAGAGTAAGAAGCTCTAACAATCAGCTTGTCCCACAGGGCAACTAATAATTAGTCAGGATATGTCTGGATCAAGAGTTTGGGGGACTCCGGAGACCAGAAGAGCACAGAGTGCACCATCCAGGGGAGAACAGGAACAGGAGACTGACCATCTACAGTGAGGATTTGTGAGTAGATTTCTCCACCTGCAGAGGAGGTTGCCCAACCCCCACTGGTGAGGCGGGCCGCCCCACCCCCACCCCCAGACCCACTCTCAGGCTGGAAAGAGAAGCTCTCATTCACAAAAGCAGGGGAGGGGAAGTGGCCTGTCACCAACTACAGCTGTTGATTGGCAAATTCTGCTACCTGGATTCCAATCTTGAGCACAGCTAAGGTTTAAAGCTGCCCAAGCCACCAGGAAGCCAGCAGCATTTGTGCTGTCTCCACAGCACAGGAGTGGAAGCAGGGGTGACAAAATACGCTGATCCCCCGGGGCAGTAGGGATCAGATCCAGTGTGCCTGGTTTGGAAAGCCAGTGCTTAGGCCCCCACACCCAGCAGGAGTGGAAATTGAGTACAGTTTGAACACTTTCTTGGGGCAGAGCAGGCAGATTTACACTGGGCCCCAAGATACCCCTGGGCAGAGGAAGTGCGCACTCTCTTGTGGGCAGATTCACCTTGCCCACCTTGAAAGGCTGTTGTACACTAGGCTCCAACGCTGCCTGGAAGGAGGGAAGCAGACACTCTCTCTGCAGGTAGTGGTGGCAGATTCACCCTGCCCACCTTGAACAGCTGCTGCACTCTCATACCCAAGCAGCCATCTGATTGCTCTCTCTCAAGACAGTGCAGGCAGAGTCACCTCACCCACCTAGGAGGGAGAGGGCAGGGGTCCAGCCCAGGGGTGGCAGTTGATCAGAGAATCCAGATCTCAGGGGCTGGGAGATGGGCACCAGTTTCATCCCAGGTAGGCAGCAACCTCAGCCTCAACCACACTGCCACCAGGAGCTAAGTCAGCTGAGAATTAAAGGCACAGGAAGCTTTAGGGCAGCAGGGAACAACTAGATATAGAACATTACCTGCTGGGTACTTTAGGAAAGCCTAGATTGGGGGAGACATCACAAAGAGAAGACTGGAGGTTTTTAGGGTCTCTTTTCCAGAGCACAGTGGACTCAATCTATACTCCTTTCATAGGTTCCCCGAACCTGTTTTGACAGAGAAACCAGAGTTGGGAAGGTTGTCTCCAGAGAGGCACACCTACTAAAATTAGTCCTCCAGGAAATAGCAGCAAGAGAAGACAACAGGAGTATTAAAAATATACAGAGGTAGGGAAGCAGATGAAGCTCAAGTGGTTGAGCACCTGCTTCCCATGTACAATGTCTCAGGTTCTATCCCCAGTACCCTGCAAAAACAAACAAACAAACAAACCAAAAAACCAATTCTCATTGGGGAGTGGATGTAGTCCTGCAGGAAATACCAGCTAGTGAAGACAAAAGGAGTATTAAAAATATACAGAGGCAAATAAAAAACAAACAGAACAGATTAACATTTACAAAGGAGGAACAAAGGAAGCTTTAGCAAAAAGCCAATGAATAAGAAAGCCATAGGCTAAAGAGAGAAACTGAGCACAGAATAAATATAAAAAAATCAGATGCCAAGACACCAAAAAAAAATTACAAGCCAAACTAAGAAACAGGATTAAATGGCCCAGCCAAAGGAACAACCTTCAGATGAAACACAAGATTTGAGACAACTAAACACAGATCCCAAACAAATCTCTTTAATAAATTCAGTGAGATAGCTAAGAGATTAATGATATTAAGAAGACACTGGTTGAACACAAAGAAAGAATTTGAAAGTTTGCAAAGAAAAGTAACAGATCTTATGAGAATGAAAGACACTATGGAAGAGATTAAAAATACATTAGAGTGCGAATGTTCTCGCTGAGCTGATTTTGTGATAATCAGGGTAGGCTAAACATTTGCTATGTTAGAAACCACGCATGTGTCCCCAGAACTAGTTTTTCTCCCTAAGTCTGGTTTTTAGAATGCTGGTGATAAACTAAGCCTGATTCCCATATGACCATGCTGTATGGGAAATGACCGTAACTCTATGTATCTTTGGTCAACCTTAAGAGATATAGCAGGGGGACGGATGTGGCTCAAATGGTTGGACATCTGTCTCCCATATGGAAGCACCTGGGCTCGATCCCTGGGACCTCCCGGTAAAAATAAAAAGAAAGAGGAGTGTAGGGGGTGCACGGGCCACCAGGTCCCGTGTTCAGGTGCGCCGTCAGGCCCCGCAAGTGGGTGAGACCCCAGGCCCCACACATGTGTGCACTGCCAGGCCCCGTGAGCCATGCGGTGGGATGGTGACATAGCAGGAGGGTGGCATGGGGGAGAGCTGGGACGAGACGTGCCAAGGGACCAGGAGCTAGGGTGGCGTGGGTGGTAGGATGCCTCTCTCCCACGTCGGGGGTTCCGAGGATGGAATCCCAGTGAGGATGGGAGGAGAGGGATGAGAAGGGAGGGCAGGATGTGGACGCCTAGAGTTGCCCAGAGAATGGAGGCAAGGACAGTGGGAATGGGGGCGGGGGGAGAGGAGAGATAATGGATAAAAGTAAATAAATAAGTAAATCCTTAAAAAAATAAATAAAGGTGTCGGGGAGTAAGATACAGACTACACTTAGTAGTAATACTTTGGCGATGCTCTTTCATAATTTGTTAACAAATGCTTCACAACAATGCAAAGTATTTGCAGTGGGGTGATGTGTGGGAGCCCTGTGTGGTGTTGTGCATGTTTGTTTTGTAGGTTCACAATGTTTGCTGAACACTTGTTGTTTGTGTATGTTCATTTATGAATGATATACTTCAATAAATTGTTTTTAAAAAATACATTAGAGGCATATAATAGCAAAAGAGTTTTTATGACTAAGATTTCCAAATGAGTTGGGAGGTCATTTCAGCGGTTACACTTATGCACATCTCAGGCAGAGCTCACTAACCACCACTGTGAACAAAGCCTCAAATAGGGCTGCTCCTGAGGGCTCTAGAGCCATCTGGACACTATAGGCAAGGCATACAAAATATTTGCAAATCATCTGTGTGATAAGGGACTTGTCAATTCAATAATAATATAAATAACCCAATTAAAAATGGGCAAAGGATTTAAATAGACAAAGATATAAAATAGCCAATAAGCACATGAAAAGATGTGTGCCATCATTAGCCATTATGGAAATGCAAATCAAAACCTCAATGAGATACTTCACACATAGTAAAACAGACGATAAACAAGAGTTGTTGAGGATTTGGAAATACTGGAATCCTTGTACATGGCTGATTAGAATATAAAATGGCACAGCTACTCTGGAAATGGTTTGGCAGTTCATCAAAATGTTAAACATAGAGTTAACATATTAACAAGAAATTCCACTCCTAGGTATATACCCAAGAGAAATGAAAAGTCATGACACACAAAAAACTTGTGCACAACTATTCATAGCAGCATTATTTATAATATGCTGAAAGTCAATTGCCCAAATGCCCAGCAATTGATAAATGGATAAATAAAATGCCATATATCCATGCAATATAATATTATTAGGCAATACAAAAGAATGAAGTACTGATACATGCTATACCATAAATGATTGAAAGTTAATGAAAGAAGAATGATATAAAAAACGATGGCTCTTGGGAAGTGGATGTGGCTCAAGCGATTCGACTCCCATGTACCATTTGGGAGGTCCCAGATTTGTTTCCTGGGACTCTTGGTGAAGGCGAGTTGGCTCGTGCTGGCGAGCTGGCCCGCGCACTGAGCTGACCTGTGTGGATTGCTGGCCCACTCAGAGAGTTGGCGCAACAAAGAGACAAAGAGGAGAGAAAATGAGAGATACAATAAACCAGGGAGCTGAGGTTGCAAGTGATTGAGTGCCTCTCTTCCACATAGGAAGGTCCCAGGATCGGTTCCTGGTGCCTCCTAAAGAGAAGATGAGAAGAGAAGACAAGCAGACACAGAGAGTGCACAACAAATGGACACAGAGAGCAGAGAACAAGCACAAAAACAGCAAGCGGGGGGAGGATAAATAAATTTTAAAAAATAAAATAAATTAAAAAAAAAAAAAAAAAGAACAGCTCTTACTCAACCATCTCAGCAACTCCTTCTCATGTAGGTATAAAGATACCTGTGTCATATTCATATCAATTTTAGTTGTGCTGACATAAATTCTATTCATATCTACTTAGTTTGTCTCTCTCATTGAAGCAGTGGATCCTCAAGGGCAGGGATGATATTTTCTGACATCATCAAACTTCCTATAGTCATAGTACAGACATTTGTATAGGAACGGTTCTTGCTTCCCAACTGGCTAGTTTGGAAGAATACAAAGAAAGGTACCCAAGCCTGTTGGAGGACTCTAGCCAGGCGCCTACAAAAATAGGTGAAACTCTGGGACTCCACTCTAGACCAACATGACTTCATACTTTACTTCTGTCAGTGTGTCTTGACATTTTCAATTTTTGCCTTTTACTTCACATGACTATTCACAAGAAGATAAGGTCTCTTATTTAACTGACCCCCACCTTGTCCCCAAGGACATGCTCACTTACAAAGATGCATACAATATAACAAAATAAAATATATTAATATAGGTACTAAGAATAATGTAATGGTGAAATGAAAGGTTGAAAAGTAAAATGGAATGTGGAGTGAAGTTAGATTGCAAAATGCATGTCATAAATTCCTCTTCACCTTGCTAGAGCTTGACCACAAACCTAGATTTAAGTGTTCTAGAACTCAAAAAGACAGAGAAATTATCAGGTGCAGAAATCACAGTGCTCCTGAGTTATAAGCAATTTCTAAGAGAATCACAATTATTCCTAATACTAAAAAAGAAATCTTTCATGTTGGTTTAGTGTCATGAACATAATTCCTTGTGTAACATGAATTAAAAGACAGCATCCTTTCAAAATTGGTCTTCTTTGGCTCATTTGAAAAATATATCAGCATGTTGTAATAAATGTGATGCTCTAAAGAGAAAACAACATTCATATTTATAGTCTTCTGCACTTTGCTGGAATATAATGATGTCATTCACTACTTTGACAAAGTGCATTAAACGCTTTATGATTTATGAATAAGACATTTTAAGTGCAGAAATAAATGCAATTGAATTATATTGTGTACATGCTATATCCTTGCATTCTCCTTTTCATTATATCAAAAAACTGTTTTTTTTAAAAGCATGAAATCTTAATTTTGGTTTTCCTTAAAGATGTTTCATCCATCCATTAATATGATCTTAAAAGTATTTTCAGTTTAAAATGATTGCATTTATTTATTTATTTTTGCCTTTAACTCAAAAAGATACTTATAATAGATGCCATCAATTTGACCTCATGCTTGCCTTCCTGGATTCATGGTAGTACAATAATAAAGGAATTCAGGAAGCAGATTCTAAATTAATTGGCAATTTGAACTTTGAATGATCATTGCTTTGTGCCTGTTTGGGAAACATGATTGCTAGATTTAGAGATGGATAAAGACAAAATGCTCTACTCTGACAAACCATTCTTCTGAGAAAATTGAACTGTTCTTTTTCAAACCGGGTAATGATACCTAATCCACCAAGATGTAAAAACTTTATAAAAAGGCCTCTTTACGGAGCACCTTGGTCAGCCGGTTAAAGAAAGTGAGCAGTGTTCTTAATGGAAGATAAACGGTTGCCCTATAGGGTTTTATCTGTCATACTAATCTCAAAAAGCATCTAAAAAACTAGAAAAACTAGAGTTAAAAAGACTGTCAAGGCAGGCTGCACCACTCAGTAAACTAATACCTGGGGCTTAGTGCCTGTGCCCTGTACATGTGAAATGTTTAAAATATTTGGAAGGAAGCTTTTCCCTCCACATTAGTCTAGGCATACTCAGTGAACCCAATGTGAGATAATCCAAAACAATTCAGGTTCAACAAAGGTTGGGAAAATATTGTAGTAGACATAAAGCTTTGATGGAGAGCTTCTTTGATCTAAAGATTATAAAATACACAGTTTCTAATAGGACAAATTTTGAACTGCAAAGGACAATATCTAAACATTCCTCTTTTGTCATAACAGTTTAATCCCTTAAGAATGTGATTTAAACCACTGGGGAGCAGAGGTTACCATGAGATTTGTATAAAAGAGGAAAACTGCCTCAGACACCTTGATAGAAGAATGTGAGGGTCATTAAATTACATAACAAAATGCTGCTTACCAACTGGCCCTGCCAGGTCACTTTCAGTTCAAGTCATACCAAATACCCATTTCTTTTCAAAGCAATTGGGTAAAAGATGAAGCAAGTCTCCTTCCTTCTCTCTCTCTCTCTCCTCTCTCTCGTCTGTCTCTCTTGTGCGCACACTCTCACTCTCTTTTCTTTCCCTGTATTTATTTTTACCATATCTTTCCATTCTGTTTTTCCTTTTGGTTGAAGAATAAAATCACTGTGGTTTTAGAAAACCAAAGTCTGTAGATTCTCCAATAGCTACAACTACACTCTTAAAAATGCTACTGTGTTGTGATTACATGCTTCAGATACATAATTTTACCAAAAAAGTGTGCATATGTATATATAAAATACCATATCCTCTATTTCAACCCAAAATGCCCAAAGTTAAACACAAGAATGACCATTAATACTGACAATGTCAATAAATTTGTTTTTCACGCAGGGGCCAAATGAAACTTGTTTGGTGGTATGACCAAATGTACTTCCCCGTTCCCTCTGATAGAAGGAAGTTCTATGACAAAGAACACATGAAAATAAAGGCATATTAACCATAGTTAACTTTTTCAAACTATTAAAATATTCAGAGCAGTGGTACAAGGAGGCTAAATATATGGCTCATCTGTCCATGGGTCATTAGATGTGGGTAATGCATCTCCATATGTTAAATGCCCCTCTTTTGAATTTGAATAGAAATGGATTATTTGCTCCCTTGGGCAACAGAGACATTGTAGAAGTGACTTTTGACATTTAAAGTTAAAGAGAAGAGGTCCACTTCTACCTTGTCACTTTTTGCTGTAAGGGGGAAAAAAGCTTGACTCCAATGGAGAGATTTAGAACTTTATTCAGTAAACCTAGCTCCCCACCCCCTCAACTCCAGATGATTTTGACAGCCTAGAAAGCATTCATTCTATTTCTCCCAGAACTATTGTTAGGAGGACTCTTGCAAACTTATCTGTTCCAAGTACACAGATTTATATATGTAAATGTCTGTATGACTCAGAAAATAGATATTATTTTCTTAAATATTTTACAAGCAAATTAACTCATAAACTGAGCTTGCTACTTGACTAGTTCTAAATCTATTTTTCAGGAGTAGGTACCAAAAAACACAAAAATTTAAAACTGAAACAGAGTCACATGTACTTCAGCTTCTTATCGCTGTAGCGGATACAACCTTGAAATTACATATAAATACATAGGATTCGCTGAAGGCCCCAAACTCTATTAGGCTGGTCCTGAGAGATTGACAGAAATCTAAAATGAGTACTGCACTAATTTCCACCCCAACAAATCAATGAGAACATAGAGTTGATTTCTGAAAGAAGCAGCTGAGAGCACCTTAATAAAAGATGGGTAGAACCTGGCCCTCCCAGGTGATGAGATCAAGCCACCTCCATCTCCTGGGCCTACCCAGAGCAGAGCTGCACCTCCAGAACTGGGGTGGCCGTTCCTTCAGCACTTGCTAATTGTCCTAGGGTTCTCACAGAAACACAGTCTCTGCCTTCACAGAGCTCACTGTCTTGTGCCCTCGCACCTAAATATCAGTTTTAGTTCTGATGGTATGAGACAAGTTTTGCCAAAGACTATACCACCTCTTGGTCCAGTTAGTTTTTGTTAAAGGCTTGCTTAAGAATGACAAGTGCTGTTCTTTTTTGCATCCATTGTGAGAAGGGGCACAAAAGTAACATACCACCATGTGAATACAATGTTCTATTTAAGTAAGAAAAAAACAGAAATGGCATTTTATGGACCTTTAGTATCAAAACCTAGTTGGTGTTCTCTTATCAGTTCCAAATAGGCTCTTGTAATTAAATGGTTTCCTACCTTTTTCTGTTAATTATGCCATGTGCTTGCTTCCTTCTACTTAAAAAACATTTTAAGGGAGTAGACCTGGTCAAATTTATGGGACTAACAATCTAATATTTGAGTACTTTGAGGACATGGCTGAAATATTCATAAGGTCACCAGCTATTATTTTTTAGAACTCTTGGAAGACCCGGTGAGGTGCCAGAGGAATTAAAAAGGGCAAATGTGGTGCCTGCATTTTAAAATGGGATGAATGATGACCCTGCAACTACCGACATCAGCTTATTTTTGTTACCTGAAAAAACTGGAACAAATCATCCAAAAATCAATTTGCAAGCATCGAGGAGAACACACAGTGCTGCATAATTCACAAACCATCATGAAGAAAAAGGCTGTCAAAGTTTTATAATTTCTTCCTAAGATAGTGATAGCCAGGTAAATTAGAGGGCAGAAATGACACTGTATTACTTTACTAATAAAGTTTATTGTATTTTGTAACAGTCCCATATCACTGAGTAAATATGAACTAGTGGAGGTCATAATAAAGTTATGTTGGTACAGACATAATTGTGGTGTTTTACTCCAATATTAATCTACTAATAACTGTATTTCAATTTTTGACCTTAATAAGATGGAATTTTGTTAAGAGGTCAGTTTGGAATCTAGTACTATTTATTATTTTCAACTTTACCATGTAGAAAATAAGACGATACAAGTATAAAATGAGCCAACAATAATCTAAGAGGTATAATTACCACACTTAGCAACAATATTAGAATTCAAAATAACTCTGAAATAATTAGAGAATAGAGTTTAGCAGCATAGGAAAGATATAATGATATTTTTCTTGTTGATCAACATTGTCCACAAAAAAAAGGACAATAGGAGAGTTTCCAAGAATAAATTAAGAAGGAAAAAGATCTAGGATTCAAACTAGAATACATGTTGAAAACTGGTAAACAAGAAATCACTATAAAACCAGAAATTTGGAAATGGAAAATTTCCATGGTCAAGTCCATCATTTCATAAATAAAAGTAAATAGTTTTTTTAAAGGCTCCCAACAAAAGTATGTAAATGTAGAGCTGGGCAGCAACCAATTCACCAGAAATTTAGCATCAGACTATGAGCCCTTTATTTATTTTTTTTTTCAAGCAGATTTTGTATTATCTTTTTCTTTGTTTTTTAGGAGGTACTGGGGATTGCAGGCGCTCAACTGCTGAGCTACACCCACTCCCTATGAGCCCTTTAGAGATGGGAAATGGGTCCTCCTCACCTTGGAGGGAATTCTCCCCTCAGTAGGCACACAGGGGACATAACAAAGCTGGAGGCAATGCTATTCAGTGCTATGTTGCTGGTCCAGAAACTGTTAGCTATGCTCAGGTAGATAAGTACTGAAATCAAGAGTAAGCACTGAGAAACTGCCATTAGCGGTTTGACAGAGTAATGTTGGACCTCTTGAATCTAGTAATAATAAGTAATCAGTGATGGCTTGTATTTTGTACATCTTTTCATTTAATTTTATTTTTCTAGTCCTTCATTTCTGTTGTATTTTACAAATATATGGTTTTGCAATGAATTGGAAATTTAAAAATCTGGCTTCTCACCACAGATAAAGAAAAGTTAATATAGAACACATAGGAAATTGGAAAATTACTGCTTTAATTTATTTAAGACCATTTCCAGAAAACAGATTGCAATATTTGGAAGAAATATAAAAAAAAAGGATAGGGTTTTGAATATGTTTTGAATGTAAGGAATAATCTAATCAGTGACTTATAAATCTATTGTCAAAATATTATCTCTTTAAATATCTTTCTATTTTGTGACAATTTTTTTCTACTTTTTCGGGGTCATTTAAAATTGTATTTCTCTCTTCCAAAACACTTCCAGCAAACATATCTATAGTGTCAATGGTCATGCTGATATATGTTTTCCAAATTCTTCATTTCAATAGATTATTTATTAAACTATTAAGCAATTCTGGTCCTGGCATTGTTTACTTCTAAGATTGGTGCAGTCAGTTGCTAGGTGCTGCCCATGATCAAAAGTCCACACGGTTTGTCTATTTGTTTCCCCTTATCTACACCCCTATCACTCCATCACAGAACACAGTTAAAGTGGTTTGACAGAAGGAACTGGAATGATCCTTGACACCTTATTGCTCTAGGCTTAGGCCTGATTGTCATCCTCTTTTATCTACCAAGAGGGTACTTTTCATCAAAACCCACATCTTCTACACATCATTTCACAATAATACATAATGGAAGGTATTCCACATGCTAAAGATAATGAAAAGAACTGTGAAAAATAAAACTCAAAGGTTAATAGCCTGATGGGTAAAAGTTCATCCCATTTTTTCCATCTACTATTTTCATAACACTCTGTCCTTTGACATTCTAGGGAATGACAAGAGGATGCATTAACAGCAGTGAGCTTAAAATGAAAATTATGTGGGTGTTGCTAATTGAAATATACACATACTGACCTATATGAACCACATGGATGTCTGGGCATTTGTCAGAAGGATCCTGTTTATAACACTGTGTTTTATGGCCTCTGTCAAAGTTGGTCCTCTTCCTTTGTTCTGTTAGGACCAGCCTTGATGAATTCCTCAGTGACCATCCCACACACAGCAATGATGTAGATCATTATTCCAAAGAACAGAAATCTCTCCTAAGCAAGGAACCTCATTAGTATTCAACTCCTGCCTGGACTACTTCAGAGGAGTCAATTCTGTTCCTCCTCAAAGGTTCAAGACCAGAAGACTAAACCAAAAATTGCAGCCTGGCATTCAAGGACCCTGCCTCTATACAACCCTAGCATCCAAGCCCACCTACATACCTCAGATGTGCTGTAATCACCAACCTTTCTGCCTCCCCTTTTGCCTTCCCCTCTTCTCTCCCCTCTTCCACCATTATTAACCTTCTGCTAACTGCATCATAATCATCCTTCAAGGCTCAGTTTTCACAGAAAACTTCTTCTGTGAAAACTGCCTGGTCAGGGCCAGTTAACAGTCCTTTCTACATATACCCGTAACATCACGCTGATGCTTTTCTTGTAGCAATTTTCCCTTCTTGCTTACTTCTGTGACAGACTAAGCTCATTAAAAGCCTAGGGTTTGTCTTGGTTTTCACAGTACCTGGCACATAACCAGCACTCAGGAAATGCTGATCGAGGACATATACCCTCATTCCTTTTTTTTTTTTTTTTAGGTACTGGGGCATGTATTCAGTTATATGAGCAGGATTTTTTTTTTTTGAGGTACCAGGGCCAGGGATTAAACCTGGGACCTCCACTGAGCCACATCAGCTCCCCTGAGTTGTTTTTTTTCCCATTTGTTTCCTTGTCGCTTGTCCTCTTGTTTTTAGGAGATACCATGGACCAACCGGGACTTCTCAGGTGGGAAGCAGGCACTCAACCGCTTGAGCCACATCTGCTCCCTACCTTCACTCATTTTGAGCACAGCCTTCTAGTTTTCTGGGCCCACATGCATCTGATTGATTTGGCTGTGAGTGTTCAATTTCCATACTGAGGTTCCATCAGGAAACTTAAAGCCAATTAGCTACTTCATGTTCCATGTCCTTATCATCTTTTCCTACTATTCAAAATGTAAACCTTGCTGCTCACTAGTTCTGTCTGAGGACAATCACTTAAACCATCACTCTGCAGTTCTCAGTGCTTTCTCTTGGCTTATATCTTCTCATAACTTTCCTCCCTTCCCAGAGTCTTCACTGTATCCTCTGAAATGTACTTATGTGCATCTACTTCCTCTTCACAGAAAATTCTTTCCTCTTCCTGATCTTTACTAGAAACTAATTCTCTCAGAGCCCTCTTCAGAAGTTGTGTCCCCAAGCCTCAGCACCAAGGAACCAAAAGAAGAGGTAATTCCTTATTACCTAATTCCCTAATGTTACCTCCACACTCTACTTCCTTCACCCATCATGTTGTACTTCTGCTCCTTTAAATATACTTAAATGTCCGGATGTTAAACCATGTCAATGTCACCTACAAAGTTCCCAGCTGGCTCTCCAGTTATTGAACATTTTGTCATAAAGATGAGTGTTGTTCTATACTCCAACTCCACAACTATCATGAATTATCTCAGTAATCACATGGAGTTTCTTACATGGTCATTTTTGAGGACCTACATCTCCTTTCCAGTTCATTCATCATCATCCACAACCATGGTTTGAAGCTTCTCATCACCCAGAACTACTTCTTCCCAATATATGTTCTCAACTACAGTATCTCAGTCTCTGACCAACAACCTACTAGCCTGTCAGTTTCTGTTCCCTTAAAACCACTATACCTTCTTCTAAGCCTCACAGAAGCCTCTAGACTCCAGATTCCTCCATTTTCTCTTCACATACTGGCACCTTCTTGGCTTCATCTCCTTCACCACCCAGCTTAATCCCTATGGGGATATATCAGCCGAACTATCTTCTCACAAGAACCCTTCATTTTCTTGTACCTCCAATTCTAGCCACAACTCCTCCAACAAAATCACTAGTTCATCAACAGAATCATTAAGCAATGAACCTAAAAACAAATGATCCATGTTTTGAGAAACAAAGGGGAATCCCCTAAGAAGATCTCACTAATATGCCATCAGATGCCCAACAAGTCTGTGTTAACTATCTACTGGGCATAGTAGGATACATTCACTGCTTCCCTTTATACATTTAATTCCCTTTGCTGAGCTTCTATTTCTTCACCAATAAAATGAGGGGATTAAAATAGATCAATCCTTTTAAATTTATTCTTTTTGTATCACCCCCTTTTGCAATAAAACTAATTTTCTAAGTGAAGCCCCAAATATAAAAAAGTATGTGAAAGTGATAAAAAGGGACCCTCAAACAGTATATATTTTAATGTTTGGCAAAAGTAAATGTTTAATTTTCATAGCCCTAAAACACTTGTATTGAGCCTCAGGCTGTACAAAGTTCAGTTTGAAAAATGTTGTGCTGCAAACTTTATTATATAATTTAAAAAGGAAGTTGCACAGGAGTATACTTAATATAGTTCCATTTATATATTAATGCATATAGTCATACATATATACATAATGTATATTCTTAAATAAACCTAGAATATTTCTGTAAGAATAAATATAAAATTAATATATATTTCCTCTTAGAAGTAGGAAGAGAGTATGGGAAGGGCATTCCCATGAGTATGTTATTTTTCCATGTTAAATAGAAGAAAAGAAAATCACCAGACTTGAATTCTGAGGAAACTTCCAGATCCAAGTTTCTATGATTTTGTTTCCTTTAACCTGTGAGTGAATCTACCTTGCTTTCTAATAGCTATAATATAGAAATTTCTTATGAAAAGTGCTGCTCTAAAACTCTATACATGTGTTTCTAGAAAGGGATTCTCCATTAGAACCTTACTCTTTCAATAAGGCATATCACCATATCTTTACTGTTCCCCACTTAGTTGCCTGCCGCACCCACATGCTGAAAAGTTTTCAAAGATTCTATAAAGAAGATATATTAAGCATCTTTTATATTCATGGTCCCTAAATTCATATTGCAGAAGAAGGGTTAAACTCAAGGATCACATCATTCTATGTTTGCTTTTGAACCATGTGATGTATGATAGTATAACAAATACCAATGGAATTACATTTATCACGTTGCTTTATTTGAGATCCAAATGAATCTATATTGAGTTATTGATTAGATTCACTCTCAATTGTTAGTGCAAAAATGGAATGGAACTATCAATTTGGAAGAAATCCCTAAAAATAAACATATAAAAAGGATATGGACTTAATCTGCCAATTCAAGGTGCAATGGATTTATTTTGATCTTAAAATGTTGTACATATAAGTCTAAGGCAGCATTATTTTTCCACTATAATAAATTTCCAGTATTGGACTCTATTCTATTCCAATGCAAAAATAGTCACTGAGATTAAAACAACACACTTAATATATGAGAGGAGAATTTCAAGGTTAACGTGTGCAATAGAGACACTCACACAACTGGCCTAGAGACATTTCAAAATAGTCGTGATAGCTGTCTTTGAAATTAGCCAAAAATCTCATTACTTCCAACCAAAAAAAAAAAAAAATCTCAGCCTGGCCTCTGGATTCCATAATTAGTCAGTTTTCAGATTTAACCTATTTTATTTTATTTGAAGCTTCCCTTTCTAGGAAAATTTCAGTCTTCTGGTGGCAAATATCAATGTGTGAAATTGTCTCTGACCAAAACAGAGGTATTCTTAATCAACCCATTTACTTTATTTCATTAGTTCCTAATTAGTTTTAGTCTTTAGCCTCCATGTTTTTAGACACAAAGGTAAAATGAATGTGATCCCTTATTTTATCAAAATCCACTAATTAATAGTAATTCACCAATTGTCCAGATAAAGAGTTAAACTAAATAAACTAAATAAATGTCATGGGCTCAATCATAGATCCATCCATGATAGCCATCTGAAATGTTCATACCCAGCATCCAGCTCTTCCTCTGGAAACATTAAGAGGCTAGCCATCAGTTATACATCAATCACTCTTAAAATTGAGCGGGGTTTCAACATTTCCTTACATGGATGAAGGTGTCAATCACGTCTGTGTTGATGTTCAACATCATTTCCCATATCCTCATTCAAAATCTCCACTTATTTCAGCTGCCCTGATTGCCCTACTCCACCCCTGGCAACTGGATGGGTTTGGTGACTCTTTGATTGAACTAGATTTCTGATAATTAACCCTCACTATTTTTGCCTGCATTTTGCCCCATAGTATCTGCATGGGTAGGGAGATGAGGGGAAATAAAGGATTAAAATTTGAAACTAGAAAGGTAGTGAAAGCCAATTTCTAAATAGCATTAAATGCCAAGCTGAGAAGAATGACATGATTAGATCTTTCTTTTAGAACAATTGCTCATGTCCAAGATTTTGTTCCCCTTGATGTGTCATCAATTTTGTGACAGAATGTCATAAGTATCACATTTCATAAATTAAATGAGCCTTAGCCTTCATGGTTATAAGTTAAACTAAATTTTCCATATAAATTAAAGTGTATATAACATTATTCTCATGATAGAATTTCAAACTTGTGTATTATACAGACTCTTAGGGTAGAAAAAAAAAACTTCTAATGAATCTTCAATGTTGATCAATAATTTTCATTATACAATTACTGCAGTAGGCTGAAAATTGGCCCCCCCCCCAAAAAAAAAGATATCTGCATCCAAATCTTTGGAACATGAGAATGCTACATAGCAAAAAAAAAAAAGGAGGGGGAGGGGAGTTTGGAGATGTAATTAAGATGAGAATCTTGAGACAGGGAGATTTTCCTAGATTATCAAGGGTCTTAACTGCAATCACATGTATCCTTACAAGAGAGAGGAAGAAGGAGATCTGACAGACCCAGACAGGAGAAGATGTAAAGAGGAAGCAAAGAGAGCTTAGAAGATGTGGCCACACACCGAGGAATGCTGGCAGCCACCAGAAGCTGCAGGAGACAAGGACAGGATTCTTCCCTAGGACTCCAGAGACAGTGTGGCCTTGATGACTTCTTGCTTTTGACCCAGTGATATTGATTTTGGACTTCTTGCCTTCAGAACTATGAGAGAATAAATTTATCTTTTAAGTCACCAAGTTAGTGGTAATTGGTTATAGTAGCCATAGGAAACTACCATTTTCATTATAAAGTTGATATGCAAACAGCAAACAATGGATAAATTCTTTATCCTATACCTATTATGCATCTGGAAAATCTCAATTATTTTATTTTATTTTTTTTGAGGTACCAGGGGCTGGAGATTGAACCCAGCACCTTGTAGGTGGGAAGATAGCGCTCAACCACTGAGCCACATGGCTTCCCTGAGTTGGTTTTATCATTTGTTTTTCTTGTTGTTTGTTTTTGTTTTTTGCTCAGGAGGCACTGGGAACTGAATCCAAGACCTCCCATGTGGGAGGCTGGCGCTCAACTGCTTGAGCCACATCCGCTCCCCCTCAATTATTTTTTTTTTTTTTTTGCGAAATCTGCCATGTCCAGTTTAATTCAGAAATTCAACTCAAGCAGCTCAATTCTAGCCGAAGGCATAAGGATTGAGTTGTAGGGCAACCATGGAAGCCGAAATACAGCACTCACAACAGACATTCAATTGGTGCGACTGGGATACTTGCTTTCTTGAAAATGTATCGGTCGGGGGAAATGAGATCATTCTCTGATTATTTTTCAAGGGTTGTGATCGGGCTTAGAAATAAGATGGGCTATTTTCCTGACAGACTTGAAAACCGAGGTCTTCCTCACACATCTGTAAAGAACTCTGGAATCCACTTGGACATATTCTAGTGTGGAACCAACACAGATAAGCGCAGGTGCTTACTCGTGGATACCATCTTCTGTTGTTGACAGAGATCGTGGACTGTTTCAGACCCAAGGATGGTTGTATCCAGTGGTTCCTACTAGAGCTGTATTTCTCAGCCGAATTAAATATTTGTGGTGGTAGTGTCAGCATTAGGAAGCCATGTAGCTTTGCATTTTCTCTTTAAGAGAATAAAAGATGAATTATTTCTTCATTTCACATTTGACTTGGAGCTATTCAAAAGAAATAGAAAGCCATATCACATAGCTATGACTACCTGCTTGCTAATTTTTTTAACTCATCTTGCAGCTTCCTCACCAGTCAGAGTTGCTAAGCAAAATATCTTCAAACTGAAAAAGAGCTTGCTAGATCGTCCTTGTTGGCACCTCTCATTCATGCTGCCAGAAGACAACAAACTCAAGTATTTCTATGTAAACATCTTCTTCATTTTAATTCTCTTTTCATTTCTCAAGATTCCACATCATTCAATGGGAACCTGATACAAAAAAATGTACAGAAGATTTTTAAAAAAATTATCATTGAGCCAAGTCTTTCTGTTCACTGACTGTGTTGTTGGTTGTGCCCCAGTTCTTCTTTTTTAAGCTGACAGCATCCACAAGACTGGAATTTTTTTATACCATAGGCAAGAAGTATCCTAAAACAACAAAATAAATACCGGGAACTTTTTTTTTTGGAGCATGTATATGTGCAATCTGGTAAAATGTCCGGCTTGTGTGTGTTTTATTTGTTTGTTTTTAATGTACATTGTCAATAAAAGTACAAAAATTAAAATTAAAAAATTAATTTTAAAAAACCTGACAAGTGTTGGAGAGGAAGTGGAGAGAGGCAGAGGAACATTCATTCACTGCAGATAGGATTGTAAAATGGCTAAGGCTGCCACCACCAATGTGGAAGACAGTTTGTCAGTTCCTCAGGAAGGTAAGTACCTCAGTTAATTTTTAAATTAAGTAAAAAGGAAGATAAAAACCAAAAAAAATCCCTAAAAAACAATAGTAATATAATGTGACTGTTGATTGCAAAAATTAAGCTACTATTTGCAATATGAATTACAGCTATGGCCCAAAATTTTAATTTTTTCCTGCCTAAACTCCTTGGTGGTAGAAGCTGGCTTAAATCTCTCACCATTTTTCTATGGTTAAATTACTTATAGACCTCATAGAACCTCACTAGGCTAAATATTTAATCTTCATATGTAGAGCCTTTCTTCTTTTCCCATTAGCCTATGAAATTCAAATAGCCCTAATTGGCAGCAATGAAAAGAGTAAACACATACATCAGTCTGAGTAATACTTGCATTGGTTGGAACGGAATAGGTTTTGCTGTGTTAACAAATAAACCCTAGACCATCAATGGCTTAATACATAAAAATGTATTTCTTTCAAATACCTAGACCATTGCTTTATAAATTAAAGTGCATTCAATGTTATATCTCCAATAGCTGCTCTCCAGGCTCAGTGATCCAGGTTTTTACAACTTGTAATGATGCCATCTGCAATTCACAGCTTGATGTTTACTAGAAAAGAGGAAGAGAATTCTGGAGTGTCATGCATCAGCTCTTGGATGACTTGGCTGAGAAGCGAACACATTTAACTTCTGCTCATAGTCCATTTATTAGAACTAGTCACATGGTCCTATTAAATGGCAAGAGGGTTGAGAAATGTGGGTAAGCTCATGGATATTCAGGGAGCAATAAATTTCTCTGCCAAAATATTAGTCTATAATTATAGCACTCCCAATTATTTTCATTCAAATTATTTCATTGAGAGAGGAGGGGCAAAATTTACAGGGAGTGCTTATGAAATTGGACATGTTTATAGCCAGTGTATCTATTGCACAGCTATAGTAAAAAAAAAATTCTTACTATTAAGTTATTATATTTCTATTATCTTCCAATTTTTAATTATGAAAGAACTATAAATATAGAAAAGCAAAAAGAGATTTAAAAATCCATACAAAGGAGCTTCTGGTCAACAAGATGGCAAAGTAAGATGATCCAAGGAGCCACCCCACAAAATCTTTGAACAAATAGCAAAATCGGGCAGATCCATGTTCCTCAAAACTCTGGAAAATAGTTAAAGGGTTGCAGTAACTGGATGCGGGATGTATTAAGAAATTACATCTTTATAAATGATAGGACAAGCTCATTGTACCCTTGCTGGTCTCTCCCCTACCTTCTGTAGTGGAGTATGGAGCCGGCCTTTGCTCCCACTCTGTGTACTTAGCCCTGTTCCAGAGGGAACCGAGTAATCCCTATGTGCATACTGGGGTGCTTGTATGTTGGTACCAATCTATTAGATAGCAGCCTGAAAGACTGAACCAGGAAATTCAGCTCAGGCTCACCCTCCAAGAACCTACCTACAGGCAGAAGCAGTTTGTGAACAGCTAAAGCAATGCAAGAAACAATTAAGACAAAGTGGCTTGGAGAAAATAATTACATGCTTTAAGACATCCAATAGAGCACCTGGAAGGGGGAGAAAGTCAATTTCATAGGGGGTAGATGGAGCATTTGAATTGGGTAATCCCTAAAATGATAAACAAGCCAAGCCCAGAAAAAGACACAGGCTCAGAAAAGATGGAGAGTACCCTGTATCTTGCATTTGCCTCAAGCAAATATTCATAATAAAAGGACTAAACAACAAAAGAGAGTACCAGCCATTTCAAGGCCAATTTAAAGACTGTGAAAGGCATTTTTTGCATTGGTTTGTTTGGTTTTGTTAGCTCCTGGCACTCAAGAAAATATGACATATCAAATCTGGATAAAAACTTAAGGAACAAAGAGTTTAGGGATTAAATCTCAGAGTTAACACTTCAAAATATTAAAATGTACAGTGTGCAACCAAAGATTACAAGGAAATGATGGCGTATCCAAAGGAAAAAAGATAAAAAATCAAGAAACCATCAATGAAGAAGACCAGATTCCAAACATATCAAAGACTTTTAAAAAAATGATCTTCAATATGCTCAAAGAGATAAAGGAAAACACAGAGAAAGACCCTCCAAAAAATCAAGAAAACCATATATAAACAATATGAGAATCTCAATAAACAGAAATTTAAAAAGGAATCTAAATGCAAATATTCTTATTGTCCTGATTTTGTGATAATCAGGGTAGGCTAAACATTTGCTATACTAGAAACCATGCATGTGTCCCCAGACCTAGTTTTTCCCCCTAGGTCTGGTTTTTAGAATGCTGGTGATAAACCAATCCTGATTTACTATATGACCATCTTGTATGGGAAATGACTGTAACTCTAGGTATCTTTGGTTAACCTTAAGAGATATAGCAGGGGGACAGATGTGGCTCAAATGGTTGGGCATCCGTCTCCCATATGGAGGGACCTGGGTTTGTTCCCTGGGACCTCCCAGTAAAAATTAAAAAAAAGAAAAATATAGAAAGTGCATGGGCCGCCAAGCCCCATGCGCAGGTGCACCCTCAGGCCCTTGTGTGGGTGTGCTGTCAGGCCCTGCAAGCCACGCAGCAAGATGATGGCGTAACAGAAGAGTGACAAAGGGAGAGCCAAGATGAGATATGCTGAAAAAAACAGGAACTAAGGTGGCGCAGGTGGTAAGATGCCTCTCTCCCACATCGGAGGTTCCGAGGATCAAATCCCAGTGAAGACAGGAGGAGAAGGATGAGAAGAGAGGGCAGGAAACAGACACGGAGGGTTGCCCAGAGAATAGACACAAAAACAGCAAAAACGGGTGCGGAGGGATGAAAATGGATAAAAGAAAATAAATAATATGGACTATAGTTAGTAGTAATACTTTGACGATGCTTTTTCATAATTTGTTGACAAATGTTTCACAACAATGCAAGGCAATTGTTGTGACATACATTTGCAATGTATGGGAACCCTGTATGATGTTATGCATGTTTGTTTTGTAAGTTCACAATGTTTACTAAACAATTATTGTTTATGTATGTTCATGTATGAATGATATACTTCAATAAATTGTTTTAAAAATAAAATTTAAAAAAGGAATCCAACAAAACTACTGGAGTTGAATACCAAAATAACTGAAATGAAAAACTCCCTAGGGGGTTTCAACAGCAGGTAGCAGCAGGCAAAAGAAAAAATAAGTGAACTTAAAGGCAAGAAAATTGAAATGATTCTGGCTGAGGAGCAGAAAAAAATAATAATTTAAAAAAGCCAACAGAACATGAGAGAACTGTGGGACACCATCAATTGTTCCAATATATGCATTATGGGAGTCTCAGAAAGAGAAGAGAGAGAGAAATGAGCAGAAGGAATATTCAAAGAAACAATGACAGACAACTTTCCAATTAAGGAAAGACATGAATATGCATATTCAAGTGGCCCAATGAACCACAAACAGGATAAACATGAAGAGACACAAAGCAGTCAAACTGTTGAATGCCAAGGACAAGGAGAAAACTGCAAGAGAAAAGCAAAGTGTTATGTTTAAGGGTGTCACAATGAGCCAAAGTGCCAATTTCTTGTCAGACACCATGTCAAAAGAAAGTTTGGGAGAATGGATAAAAATGCATGACCTCAACCCTATGCTGTATACTAGAGACTCATATTAAATGAAAAGACACAAGTAGGTTGAAAGTGAATGGAAGTAAAATATATACATCCCATGCAAATAGTAGCAAAAAGAGACCTGGGGTAGCTATAGTAACAACAGATAAAATAGACTTTAAGTAAAAAACTATTATGAAGGACAAAGTAGATCACTACATACAATGAAAGGGTTCAATTGAACAAGAAGACATAACAATGAAAAATATATATGCACCTAGTGGCAGAAACCTAAAACATATGGAACAAATATTAAGAGATCTGAAGGCAGAAATAGCTGTTTCTTCATAAATAGTAGGAGACTTCAATATACAACTTTTAATAATGGTTAGAATATCTAGACAGAAATTGAATAAAGAAATAGAAGATTTGAATGATACTATAAAACAACTAACCCTAACAAACATACACAGAACCCTTCACCCAACAGAGCAGAATACATGTTCTTCTCTAGTACACGTGGATCATTCTCCAGGATAAATCATATGTTAGGTCACAAAACAAGTCCTGATAAATTTTTTTAAAAGATTGAAATCACACAATGCATCTTCTCCAATCACAAGGGAAGAAAGCTAGAAATAAATAATGGAAGGAGAACTGGAAAATTCACAAATATGTGGAAACTAAACAGTGGATTCTAAAACAACTAAAGTATCAAAAAAGAAATCAAAAGGGAAATTAGAAAATATCTTGAGGCAAATGAAAATGAAAACCAACATACCAAAACTTATGGGATGCAACAAAATGCAGTGCTGAGAGGGAAATTTGTAGCTCTAAGTGCATACATTAAAAAAAATGGAGAACAATATCAAATCAGAAATCTAACTTCAAATCCAGAGAATCCAGAAAAAGAACAGCAAACTACACACAAGTGAGCAAAAGGAAGGAAATAAAGATCAGAGTGGAAATAAAAGAAATAGAGAATTAAAAAATAATACAGAGGGAAAAAAATAATACAGAGGAGGAGCAGGTATAGCCCAGTTGTTTGAGTGCCTGCTTCCCATGTACGAGGTCCCAGGTTCAAT
>JAQZBX010022423.1:0-31580 GCA_029593785.1 Cabassous unicinctus
AAAAAAAAAAAAAAAAGAGAGAGAGAGAAATTAAAAAAATAAATCCTTAGTTTCAAAATCATTACGAGTGGTAACAGAATGCATAATAGTTAAGAATATTTTTATTGCACTGAGGAAAATATTGAAATGTTTGAACTACAGCAAATAATGTAAACATATAACATTTAAAAAAAACAAATAAGAAGTAGCTGCAAAATATCACCTCATGAAAATGAATCAGGTAATTTAGGGTATCATTAATAAAATAATTAAGCATAATATGGAATGTTGTTGCTTTTTCTGTTATTTTTAAAAACAATCAAAATTTAATGGTGTAAATATTAAGTTATTTCTACATCTAAAAAATATCCTGCCTCATATTTTTAGAAACAGATTTGAGGTTTGCAATCATCCCTAACTACTCATTTTCCATTTCAATTATTTTGAAAGTAATCGTGGAAAAATTTACTCAGTTAAAATGAAATACTTATAATCTAATTCTATGAGGTTCAATAAAATGCAAACTGTGCATTTTTATGAATTATATTACAACTATCAATATTATGGAAAAATTAGTGTATAATTCCATAAAACATGAACAAAAATGCCATAAGTAACATACATACTAAAAACATATTAAGCCCAATCAGTTTGAAAGAACAAAATATAATATTGTTCTTAACTTTTTCTTTCAATGTTTAGAGACTGGCTGATAGAGGGGAGAAACATATGTGAAAATCACCTGGATCTCTGAGCCCTCACTATTCTCCCCTTGTCTCCAACATGAAGACCTGATGATTCAGAGACTGCCTTAAATATCCAATCACTGCACTGGGCTGCACATGGAATAGTGGCAGCAAAAGGACCATTTCAGTAACCTGGATTTTACTATCTATCTCCACAACATTTGTTTGCTCTGCTCATTGTCAAGTCTTACCTCATTGAACTTCATCTCTGTAGCTGGAGCTGCCAGGCAACTTTCATGTGTTTTCCTATCATATTAACTAATCCAACTTTCTTAATAAAATACGATGCTCTCCAGTTCATTTTCCAGGTGTTCTGTCATAATTCTTTATGTGTCAAGTTGTTTTTGTGTAAAAGCGATGTTTTCATTCACCTTGGTAATGCTTTTCTCTGTTTCCAAGTGGTCAGTTCCATGCTGTATTGATTCAAGTTGAAGTTGCAGGAAGTGTTGTTGATGTACTTCTGGAAAAGTTTGCAGTTTCTGGTGAAATTTCTGAATCTTCTTTTCTAAGTGTCCATTTTCCTACTATAGAGATGCTTGCTCAGTTTCCAGATGTTTATTTTGATATGTAAGTGCTTCATTGACTTGCATTTCCTTACACTACTTTGTATATATCATTTGCTTTTCCCTTTCAAGTCTCTTTACATTAACATTTAATGTTACAGCATCTATGTGAATTGGTACATCCACATCTATCTTATGAGGCTGGTCTCCTTTGGCTGATTCACTCTTTTCCTCTAATTCTAACTTGATAATGTGTGTAATCTTCACAGAGAGCAGGCACATATATCATCTTTAGAACTATTCCAGTCAGAGATGTTAACTTGCTGTCTTTATCACTGACATTGAGTTCCATCTGCATAATAAATTTCAAGTTTTTTCCCTGTTTCTTCAGTTCCTGCATGCTTTCTGTCCATCTAGCATCTTCCAAGGCAAGCAACTTTAGGCTTTCTTGACACTGAGCATTTTAGTCCACATTATGAAGTGTGTCTTCTTGGCATTGTTCTCCAAACTACTGAGACACCTTAAGATGTTTTTCTCTCCAGGTTCCTTTCAGTGGCAGAATTCAGATGACTCATTGGCAGGCTGTGTATTTCCTTGAAGATGAGCGATCATCACACTGTTGAAAGAAAATTTAGTGAGCTTTATTTGTCTGTTCTTTGCCCAGAATTTCTCCTACATTTTCCAGTGAAAAAAGGAACTTGTTGGCATCCTTATTAAGTACTGCCAAGCACAGAGTTTGTAACATTGGAGTTGTGGTCTCCACTGGAGGTGACCTGAGCTCTTTAAACAGTTTATTCATTTGTCCAATCTTCTCACTGACATTTAGATATTCTTCATGTTGAGCAGAAATATGCTTGGCTGGCTCTTTCTCCTTCAAACTATGCTGCTGGACTTTTATTATGAGAGCAATCCAGGTAGAGCTTAGCAAGATTTCCCAGGAAAACTCCAATGGACTTGGGCCTTGCCTCAAGAATTCATACAAGTACATCAGAACACTGGACTGTTGCTCTAGGACTAGATGCCAAGACATTTTTATGGCCCCCAGTAGGACATCGATGACCCCAATGAACCCACAGGTCTGCCTCCATCCAGCAGCTTTGGTCTACAACTGCCAGCTTAGAAACTTGGAAGTGTTCTGTCTTAATAACAAGTGCCTGACAACCAGGATAGCCTATTAGTGTTTCAGTTAATGGAGAGACAGTTTTGTAGTTTGTATGAATGAATGTTTCCTGACTTTTGTGGTCACTATACAAATATAAAAGTTTTTTTTTTTTGTAATGTTCAAAGGTGAAATGGAAAAGGTTCATTATAAAAAGTACAGAAAAGTCTGTTAGATGAGATCACTCTAAGACCATGTGGTCCCACATGAAGCCTAGACACCCATGCAATACCATGCAATCACACTTCTCCAAACATGAACACTCATGGTTAAATGTGGTGATATAATGTGTAGCTCTCTGCAATGGAGTAGTCATGTACCCTTATCCCAAGATGAGGCCTATATATTTTACAGTTGTAACATTTTTATCTGCATCTTCCCTGTCTAATTTAATCTTCAAAAAGAATCTTGCTACACTGGGGGCAATCACACTCATTTTGCTGTTTGTTAGTGTATTTTTGTTAAACCAAGGAAATCATCGTCCTATATCAGTTGTGAAAATAGAAGAAGTCAGTCAGAACTGGGAAAACTTCCATGTGGAATCAGTTTTGTCTCCATTTAACCCACACATCCTATATGAGGAAGATTGTCATTCAGTTGTGACAGTTGTCCAAGAATCCTTCCATCAAGGCCCTATCATTTTCAATATGTGAGTGCATGTCTACCAAATTTAATCTGAGGACATTCTCCAAACCAGAAGTCATGCTCTAGTTTTCTTCATTTCATATTTATGTCTTTTAATGAAACTTTACTCTATCATTTTCCCTGGCTGTCTCAGTACACAAGCCTCCACCTATCACCTGGGATTTTTCAACAAGTGATTCCACTCACAAAGCTATGCTGAAGGGGAAAATCAAGAATCATCAGCAAAGGCTGGACAAAGTGTGTAGACATGCACCATCTTGCTGATGCCTCAATTTTGGACTTCTAGCCTCAAAACAGTAAGGCAATACTATTCTGTTCTTTAAACCAATCCATTTTATGGTATTTTTTTTTTAGCAGCTATGAAACTAATACACAGGTGTAAAGATTATAATAATGCAATATACTACTGCAAAATATTTGCAAACATGAATACACTCTCTTCCTATCTCTGTCTCTCCCTTTATTACACACACACACACACATACACGTTTCTCGAATATTACTCATTGCCAGCTTCATTCCAATATGATCAGAGAAGGTACTTTGTATAATTGAAATGCATTATAACTTATTGAGACTGCTTTTGTGACCCAACATGAGGTCTATCTTGGAGAAAGATTCATGAGCACTAGAAAAGAATGTATATCTTGATGATTTGGACTGCAATGTTCAATATAAGTCTCTTAGATGTAGATAATTTATCATTTTGTTCAAATTCTCAATTTCCTTATTGATCCACTGTCTAGTGGTTCTATCTATTGATGGGAGCGGCATATTGATGTCTCCTACTATTGTTGTAGAGGTATATATTTCTTTCAGTTTTACCTGAGTTTGCATCCTGGTTAGGTGCAAAGATATTTATTTTTGTTATTTCTTCCTGATGGAATGCCACTTTCAATAATATGTAATGCCTTTCTGCATTTCTTATAAGGTTTTTGCATTTAAAGCCTATATTTTCCTATTTTCCAATATTAGTATAACTACCATTACTCTTTTGTGGTTTTGTTTGCATGAAATATCTTATGGAATTTAATTCATTAACATGCAATGTTAATGCATGTAATTCATTACTTACTTCAACTGTTTTATCCTTTGGCTTTCATTTGTCATGTCATATTTTGTCTGTCTTTTTCACACTTTGTTTACCCTCTGATCATCTTCATATAAACAGTCTCCTCCAAGTCTCTCTCAACTGTCTTTTCCTTTCAGGATGCAAAGCTCCTTATTGTATTTCTTATAGCACTGTCCTCTTGTTTACAAATTCTATCAGTTTCTGTTTAAATGTGATTAATTTACATTTATGCTTTATTTTTATATTTACTCAAATCATACTTATTGAGCTACTCCTATGTGTTTCACTTTTTAAAAACAAATCCATTTTATGGATACATATTAACAAAGTATACAATTTGTCCAAAGTGTACAATCAGTGGTATGGTATAATCACATAGTAGTGCATTCATCATGTCAATCATTTTTAAAGCATTTTTATTACTTCAATAATAATAATAAACAAAAAACAGACAAACAAGGAAACAAGAAAATTCTTCACCACTCAATCTCTCTGTTTCTCCTGCTGTACAATAAGCTGATTATTTCTGGCTATTCTTGCACAATTTTTGTTTATTAGGCAGTTTTATTGAGATATATTCACATACCATATGATCTCTCTAAAGTGTACGATCAATGGCTTTTTTTAGCTGTTAAAAAGTACATTATTGTTAAGTACTTTTACAACACACTTCACACTTCACACACTTCATTGATACTGTCCAATCAAGGGGCCCCATACCCATAGGAATGGATTAATTCTAAAAACATGATATTTTATGGGATTCACAAAACTTCTAACTGTCACAGTCTCTAATCCTCCATCTTCCTGGAAGTGTCAAACAAATTCTTAAGTATAGGTAAAAAACAGAGTTTCTCCCCAGTGCCTTAACATGAATAAAATAATGATTAGAAATATTATCCTCTAAATCTTATTTTAATTTATAGGTGAGAGAATGACAGCTTATACCTCCCATTCAAAGATTCTATAATGCATGTACTTGGGTGCTCAAGCCACATTACCCTAATATCCTAATCCTATTTTATCTTTATACCAGAAGGAAATATCAATTATAAACTCCTATGACAATAGTCTACTGAGTAACTATCACAATAAAAAGATTTCATTGACTCCATTATCACTTGCAGAGATATTAAAACAGGTACTGTAGGGGAGCAGATGTATTTCAGTTGTTGAGCACCTGCTTGCCATGTACGAGGTCCTAGGTTCATCCCATGTACCTCTTAAAAAATTAATTAATTAAATAAATAAAAACTAAGGTTCTCTTTAATATCACATCTCAAGAATAAATCCAACCCTATTATTAACACCTTTCATTCATATGGAATATTTATCATGATTCACAAGATGATATTTTTATAATGGTACTATTAACTATAGTCCCTTATTTTGCATAGTATTCACTATTTGTTTTGTACAGTGCTTAGTTTTTTGGTTTTCATTTTCATTTTTATTCTAATAACATATATACAACAAAATATTTCTAACTTTTAACCACATTTAAACATATAATTCACTGCTAATAATTACATTCACCAAGTTGTGCTATCATCACCACCAAATTGTACAAAGTTTCTGTTTGGATTGATGGGAAAGTTTTGGTAATGCTGTATTTCTTGCTTTTGATGTAGTTCAGGCATTCTTTCCAGTTTCAGATGAACCTTTTGAATCTCACTTTCAAATGATGTATTTTCATGCTGATTATAGCCAGAACAGAATAGCCTGTGAGCTGTGTCCCTGTTGGCACAACTAACCACCCAGGAAACCTAGGGGCTCTAAGCTGTGCCATCTCATAACCTAGTCTTCACATATGGGTGACTACAGTATAACCATGGTTAAGGAAATTCTCCATTTTCTGGGATCTAAAGTTTATTTTTGGTAGTCTGGAAGCCTTTCCTGTCTAAAAAAAATCACAGAAATTTGTGTTTTTGTGTTTCATAAGCTACTTTGTTTTAGTCAGAATGGATAACTAGCCATGGAGAAAGAAGAACCACAACAGGAGTATTCTGTCACTGACCTGGGTTTTAATTTTACAAATTTAGGATGATCAGTCTGACTGGCATTGTCTTCATATTTATTCCTTTGTTGTGTAATTCATTAATTTGAAAGAGAAATTTCCACCAAAAAGATTATAACCTATTTTTAAAAGTAAAGTTATGAACTGTGTGGGAGAAGAATGTATTGGTGTTGAAAAATCCTTGTGTATTCCTTCTTTACACAGAAGAAATGCTTCCACTCTTCAAGCATAAAAATGAAATACAAATTTGTAAGGGTAGAAAGATCATTCTAATCTAGATGGTAAAATTTTGGCATAAAAATGTAATGAGGACAAGGTGATAGCCACAAAGTATTTGTGTTCCTCTTTTTTTCTTCTTGAATATTCCTAATTAAAATTGGGCCAGAAAATACATATCAATATCAATATTCTCTGTCTATTTAAAAAATCATAAGAACAGAAAAGTTTACAATCTGGATGAATTTATAACTTTCTGTTTGTGAATTTATTTTCAGGAAATACCTGTAAAATGCTTTCAATTTGAAATGTCTTGGCTGAGAAACTTACAATATCTTCATTCCAACAAACATCTGAGCAAGTTATTCCAAGTAGACTGAATTCCATTGAACTCCAAAGGAGGAGCAAATGTTGCCATACACAATTTGTAAATGTATGGTGAATCTGTATGCCAATAAAATATTATTTATTAAAGCAGACATATTTTTTTATGTCCTTCATATTTGCTTTTCTTCAGCTTCCTCAATGTGCACAGATTGTCACAAAAGAGGAACATAGACTGTACTTGTCAGGAAAAACAGATCACTAGTGCTAGGTTTGACTTCTGCTTATGTTTCTACTTTTTATATTATCATCATACATTCACAGTAACTCCACCTTTCCAACTCCAATCCTAAGTAACAAATGAACTCATTTCTCTCTTTTCTTTTGCCTTTGAAAACATTGTACTTATGGAATCATACCATATATGTTCTTATCTGTCTGCCTGATTTCACATTTATAGGTTCACCTATGTGGTAGACATATCAGTACTATGAGTACATTGTTTTATTGCCAAATTATATCACATTGTCTGGCTACCTGGCAATTGCTTATATATCTATCAGTTGATGTAAATTTGTTTCCACTTTTGAAAACTGTAAATAATGTTACTATGTACCATGGAATATATTCTTTTAATGAAAGTGTATATTTATTTCTCTTGGGTACATAGGTAGGAGTGAATGTGCTGAGTGATTAATCTTTCTAGAAAACTGGAAGGCAATTTCTAAACAAAGCATTTAATAGGGAAAACCATTTGAAGAATATTGGTAGGTACCCATCTTGTATATATTTTCCTTCAAAGCAAGAATTCCTCAGAAAATTATAATCAGGAAATTACGTGTCTGCTTTCCTTTCATGATTCTTTTTTCAAGCCTTATTGTCAACAATGGTCTAATCATTTAAGCTGTGATTTTTATGAACATGAATACATGATGAGTGTAAATCTAATTCATTTGGTACTTGGTATCATACAACTACTGATTTGTAAAATATTGTGTGGATAAAATGAAAAAAAAAATTATATATGTGGAACTATTATATATGTTGAACATGCTCAAAAAAGTGACTTTGGCTTTCATTTCCGCTACTATTATATTTCATGCAGTCTATTAACATGACATGAATAATAAATATGCATTCTGTGCAGTCTGAAGAAAACTAAATTACGCATCACTTGGCAATAATTCAGGAATAATAGAGATTATCTGTGGTCCGCATAAACTTTCCCCACACATTTTACCTCCTTTCCTCTGGTTAACTCTTCTCCATCTCTTATAATTTAACTGACTCATCACTTCTAGCAAAATGTACATGTACTGGTAGGCTAAGAGAGCCTTTACTATTCTATGCCCCCATGGCTTTCTACTCTTTATAATAAGAGCTAATATCCCATAAGTGCTATTGGAGTATAAATGTAAACAATTGGCACAGTTTAAAACTACTTATTAAACATAAATAACATTCAAGACCCTATCATTAGAGTTGTATGATGATAAAACAAAATCCACTATATTCAGAATTCCTGGCAATGACTCAAAAATTGCAGTGATTCTTACTGTATGGTTATTTTCTGTATTATTATTATAAGCATGGGGATAAAAACATTTCAGTTGTTGGGTATTTTTTTACTACAATGTTAGAAATGTTCTTTTGGCAAATATGGCAGGGGATGGATACTGGTTTAATGTGTTGGATGTGGGAGCACATGGGACACATCATTCCTGGGGTAGGCTTCTAGGGAGTGTGTAACATTCATCTTGTCATAGTATGTTGTATCAGAGGATGGAGACTAACATAATAGTGGGAAGGTATTGGACTCCCATCATGGGGAGTCCTGCTAATATATCAAATAGAGGGGTGGGATTCTCTTGAGAGCATAGGCAGTGCCTAAAAGGTGGATACAGACCAGTATGTTAAGCCCTTCAATGTTTTTGCAAGTAACTATGAATCTGGTCTTTCAAAGAGTTAATTTTTGTGGATACCATGGGTCCTGAGGGGACAGGGAGGGAGGAATTGAATAGATGGAACATGGAACATTTTGGAGGTGATGGAATTGTTCTACATGATCCTGCAAAGATGGACACAGACCATGTCAAACTTCATCAAAATCTATAAAAGTGTACAGCCCAAAATGTAAACTAGAATGTAAGTCATTGTCTATGGTTAGTTGCAATGTTTCAATATTTGTACGTCAGTTGTAACAAATGTACCATCCACATGTAAAATGTTATTAATAAGGGAAAGGGGCAAAGGGGGAAGATATTGGGTAGATGGGAATCACCTATATTCTGTACATGACTTTTCTGTAACCTAAAGATTCTTTGAAGACAAAATGAAAAAAATAAGACATTGGGAGAATAAATGGAAGCAAATGTCACTGGACATAAAGGAAAACAGATCTTACAGTGATGAAAGAAAATGTTAATTTTTTTAAATTTTATAATTTTATGTTATTTCAAACTTTAAAAAGGTTTTTGTATTTTTTTCATTATTTTTAAAATTATGATTATATCATTTTATTATTGATTGCATTCAGTTATTCTGTTGTCTTCAATTTTGAAGAAGTTTTGGATCATGGAAGGATTACAACTGTGACAGGGGATGATGGGGATGCATGGGAGGAAGATCACCAGGGGCACACTTATAAGGCATGCAAATGTGTTCAAGTTTTCATGGGGCATTGTCCCAGTGGGTGGAGATCCACACAATAGCCAAAGAAATATTGAATTCCCATCCTCGAGAACTCTGTCACATTCTCTATTGGGACAGCAACAATCCCCTGAGTACAGGGGCAGTGACTATTGAAGGAGGATGGAGCATTGATGGGCCCTTGATTGTGATGACTGTACTTATGAACCTTTACTTTTGAAATTGAAACTTGGCATAGTATTATATGGTGCCTAATCATTACCTCCAGAGATCCTCCATGTTGCTCAATTGTGGCCTCTCTCTAAGCCAAAACACGGCATATAAATACATTACCTTCCCCCCAGCATGGGACATGGCTCCCAGAGATAAGCCTCCCTGGCATTGAGGGAATACTACCAAGAACAAACTAGAAATGCAACTGGAAAAAGACCTTGACCAAAAGGGGGAAATTGTAAAGACAAATGAGTTTATATGGCTAAGAGACTTCAAAGTGTGTCAGGAGGTCATTTCAGAGGTTACAGTAATGCATGTCTTAGCAGGAACTCACCAACTAACAAAGTAAACATTACCTCAAATAGCAGGGCTCCTGAGGGTTATGGAGACATTCTGACACTATAAGCAGGGCAGAGAGCTCAGGAGTTTGGCACCCTGCCATTGAGCCCTCCTTTGGAATTTAAACTCCCCAGTGTGATAGAGTTGAACTCAGTTGTGTTTTCCCAACATGTGGCTCTGCTGCCCCTCTACTTGAGCCTATAGTTAGTACTAGAGTTGATAGTTGTATGTCCCAGAGATTTAAATCATTGGGCTGTACAAGTGCCAGTTGGGCCCTGAATCTCAACAGACTTGCAACACATACTCTCCAGTTCATTGGACTCACCCAGGACAACTAACAAGGAGATGATGACTGACAATGACAATCTCAAGGAACAGAGTCCACAACTGCAAGCAAGAAAGTCCCAACCATCTACCTCATGGGATCTAAACCCACTCTCAATTAAAGGTGGAGTGGGCATCACCATCACAGAATCATCAGGATTGAACAATGGACCAGATTAGAATGACATTGCATTGACAGATACAGGCCAGTGTATATCTTTTAATAACTTGCAAAAATGTGTGGGACAGAGTGTAAACTACAATGTAAACTGTAATCATCACTTAGTAGCAATGCTTCAAGATGTGTTCATCAATTGTGGCAAATGTACCACACTGATGAAGGATGTTATTGATGTGGGAAAATATTGGAGGGCTAGGGAGCAGGGCATATGCAATTCCCCTTTAATTTTTGTGTAACATTTATGTAATCTAAGTTTCTTTAAAAAAATTTAAAAGTATATTTAAAAAAAGAAAACATATATCTCTATTCACCTGTAATGGCAAAGTGAGGGCTCTGGTGGTACCATGCCTTAATTTATAAAGGGTCTACAACATGTTGGAGAGATGAAGCTAAATGACAAAACATCTGAAGAATATAAGAATATGCTCATTAATGTGAGTGTGTTTGAATATGTGATTTTATCAAGACAAGAGAGTGTTAGTTTCCTTGAGTGTTCCTTGCTGCATGGTGTCATGCTCCTGGCATGTGGGGCTCCATACTGCCAGGTTTTTCAGGGTGTGGACTTCTGCACATGTGCTTATACCCTACAACATTGTTTGGGGCATCATGATCTTCAGATTCCTCAACATGCTGCTCTTTCACAGGCTCTTATAGGTTGATTTTGGGATTTCTGCCTACATCTATCATGAAGCCAATCTGTCTCCAGTTATGTTTGCTACAGCCCTCTGCCCAAGCTCACTCTCTTCCCCTCCTACAAATCTAGAGGTGTCTGGATGTGCAAGGTACTCTATGTTTGTGAGAAGTCAATTCAGAAGCCTATAACTTCAGATTTTGACAAGAGTGATTCCAATCACTAGAAGGAGAAAATCAACAATCATCCACAGAAGCTGGTCGAAGTGTCCTAACAGATACCATCATTTAGATTACATTTCTGCAGGTAGTTTTCTAGGCTCTAAGTCAGACTAAGCATGGTGGAGGTTGGACTTCAGGAAAGTGAGAGGTGGGCAAATAGCTGAGGATGTTTTATTTCTTTATTCTTTAAAATAGATATTTTATTTGAAAGGGAAATATCATTTAAAAGTTACAACCTCTTTATTAATATAAAGTTTGAATTTATCTTGCAGTAATTTTTTTTTTTGGCAGTCAACATGACTTCTTCAGACAATAATATATCCAAAAGGTGACAATGTTTTAGGATAAGAATAAAACATACCTTTTGTGGTGGGTGTGGGTTGATGCATCTTATGATAAATGGTAATTCATGCTGCACAATTTGGTGAAAGAATAACTAAATCACAGAATGATTACTGCAAGTCTTTTGGTTCAGGCTATATTTTCTATAAAACTGGGAAACAAAATTAGACAGCATTTGTTTTCTGTATTGTTGTGAATTTCCAGGACTAAAAGCAATATTATTTTCATGATCCAGGTACCACAGGGAATTTGTGGATTTTTCTCAATCAGCCATCAGCAGAAGTGCTATCAACTTTAAACTCTTATATTTGACACTATCACAGTATCTAATTGTCAAATCATCCTTAACTGCATGATATAAGGTATGGTAGGCCTCTTTTTTTCCCATCAGTGTTTGTTGTAGAACACAGTTATGGAATATACAATAGATTTGAAACAAACATAATTGTTTTTCATGTAGTGAAATTAAGATAAAAAACAGTGAAATCTGACAAAATTACAAAACACTTCATGAAGATCTGACCCATCAATTTCAAGAAAATTCTACTTATCTAGAGGTGAAACCATATACTTTATTGGGACATGTTAATAGCAGTTAATGATATAAAACATTTTTGGACAGAGGCAGTTATTTTTTAATCATAGTCTCAGAATTTACCTGAAGAATGTAATGAGGATTTGTACCAAGGGAACAGGAATTACAAAGACAGGTTCTTCTGCTATTGCAACCATATATAAATGAAGCATATATCAAAAAAGTAGGAAGACTTAAATTCAAAGCAAAAATACTAGGAAAAAGATAATTTAGAGGTGCTGAAAATAAGGGAATAAAGTAGAGATACTGACAAGAGAAAGCTGATGCTCACTACCTTTCCTCATAGATATAGCTAGGTCCTGGGCACTAGAATGATAGATGTTGGGAATGAGAGGAGAAGGTAGGTAGGAAGAGATGAGTCTCTTGTTTGTCCTGCATAAGACAATTTGCACTGTACTCATTCAGTAGAAATATTTTTGTCTTAGTACATATGTAAGAGCAAGGAAATTATTCATCATTTTAGAAATTTGGGTGGTAGTGATGGTGTATACAAGAAATATGGAGATCAGGTTTTTGGGTATTAAACTGTGCCTCCACCCTCCAGAAGACATGCTCCAGTCACAAACCCAGGTTTTATGAGTAAGAATTCATTTGTAAATAATGCCTTTGAAGATGTCTTTGGTTATGGTGTGCCCCAGATAAATGAGGGTTAGCCTTAATCCAATATGGCTGAAACCTTTTAAATCAAAGAGAAGCCATGGGGAGAACCAGAAGCTAGACATCAACAGGGACAAGAAGAGAAAGGAGAACAAACCACCATGTGCATTGCCATATGAGAGAAAAACCAAAGACCCAGGATCTCCCTGAGCTAGCCCTAAAATACCACAGTGTTCAGAGAGAAAGCATCACCTTGCTGATGCCTCTATTTTTGACTTCTGGGTTTAAAACTGTGAAGCAATATTCCCATTGTTTAAACCAATCCATTGTGTGATATTTGTTTTAACAGCTAGGAAACCAACACACAGTCCTAAAGAGTATAATGATGGAATATACTACTGTAAAATAATTACAAACATGAAAACACCCTCTTGCTTTTTCTATCTCTCTCCTTATTACATACACACACAGTCACACACATTTCTCAACAATTAACATAGAATGAAATAGAATATATTTCCAATGAGTGTGGTCAGATGATGATATTTCTCTTAAGGCCTAATTATGAAAGAATAATTTAATGAAAGCAGAATGAAAGCCCTGAAGATTTAGTGTATGCCTTTAGATTCATCTTGTAAAGACATTATATTACTCATTCAAAAAATAAACATCAATTTCTCAGTCTATATTATATTATAATTAATTGTATTTAAATGTATTAATAAAACATGCTGGCCATCTAAAATATACAATCAGGAGCATTTGTTATATTCACAGATTTTGCATTCATCACTTCATTCAACATTAGAGCTTTTTCATTAATCAAAGCAAACAAAACACCTACCTATTCATAGTCACCTCTCAATCTCTCTGTTTCCCCTGCCAAACATAACTCCTAATATATTTACACCTTTATATTTTATTTATATTTACATTTTGTATATAATTTCTATACAATTTAGGGAAGATTATTACTATTTTTATACATTACTGTGTATTTTTGAATTCACCAGGAATAATGTAATAATTACAATAAGAACCAAACAAAACAAGCTGTTTGTGAATTGATCAACCAGCCATATCTTTAAAATACTTTCAAGATTTATGCCATTCTTAGTGAAAACTTCAAGCTTCTTACATTCCATCAAATGCCTGAGAATTTGATTTAACAGAGAGCGAGTCCCATTTTTCTGCCATTGTGCTTATGAAGCCACAGACAATATGTGAATGGATGGAAAAGGCTGAGATCCAAAAAATTTTCTTCACAAACCAGATTGCAGCCATATATAATATGCCAACTCACTGATTTTTCAAACATTGCATTTAAAATCATCTTGCCTTCAGTGTATTGGTCTTTTTCCTTAATTTTAATCATTTTGCCTTATTTTTTATTTTTGTTGACACTCATTTCAAATTTCTATTTCAGAAATTCTATATTATCTAAGCTATACAGTAATAAAACAAAATAAAAAATTTATGTACAATTGAATTGAAAAGACTTGTTTTAGAGATGGAAGATACATTTTGTTCAGGAGTTTGTAAATTATTTTTAGATGAACAATAGTCTATTCAAAGAAAATTTTGCATGGATCACTTTGGTTTGAAGATGATATGAGAAATCTGAAGTCTCACCCATCAGTTCTGCCTAAGGCTGTTTTAGTATTTCCTCTCAGCAGGAAACTCAGGAGACCACAGAGCCAGGGGAGGTAATGTAAATGAGTGACTCCATTAGGTACAATGTAATTTAAAGTTGTAGGAATTAGATAATCAAGAGCACATTGATCATTTAAAGGAGGAGGCTATTATCCCATCAAGTGGTTGCACTTAGGGATTTGTGCCTATTTTGCCAGATGCTCTATTTTTACAAGAGTGCCAAAATTGCTTTTTCTTTTCTTACCTAAATTGTTTTTTAATATACTAAATTATAAAGTTGGCAGCTAATTCAAACAATTTTAAAATCAAGCCAATATTGATGAGATGGAAAAAAAGCCGCATGATGTAGCTATCAATTGGCAATATCTACTCATGAAGTTTTAGAGATGAGGGAATAGGAGTTCAGAAAACTTCATGACTTCAGTAAGGCTGGCATATGCTCTCTGTCCTCAATGTCCAAAAGCACTTTCACTAAAACAGTAACTTATTTGAAAAGAGGCAGCAGTTATGAGCTTGAACTGTGTGATTAGGCAGATATGTTCTAGAATCCCAACTCTGGGCTCTACTGTGTCTCTGCTTCCTCATTGGTAACATATTGGTAACATAAAAGCCCTTGTTTTGAGGAATAAATAGGTAATTAATGGAAATAACTAAGTCCAGCCCTGGCTTACAGTAACCACTCAATAAATGGAGCTATTTTTAAATTTTAAATACGAATGAGTTAATGAGAAAAGTGAAAATACAAACATAACCAGCTTCATTGGCTAAGTGTTACTATGAACATAAAGGCTTTTATTTCTCCAAGCCTAAAGAATATACTCAAAAATGTACTACACAAATCAGAATATGTGCTGAAGTGTGTTATTTTGCAATTAAAGAAACATACAAAAACTAATCTAAATTTATGTGAACTTTCCAAAGCCTGGGATAAGGTTGTGTAGTTCCCCACATAATTTGCCTTGAAATTTTGTTTGCACAAAAGTCATACCTAGGAGGCTCTCTGGTGGGTAATATTGGGACATTAAATATCTCCACATCACTATTAAGGCTTTAACACTTGCTTAATCTGGAAGAGGAAAGTACTGAAGTTCAAAATGAACCAAAAGAGGAATATGATACAGTACTACATGAGGTAAAATGGGTTTGAGGAAGCATGTGCCTTTTATAAATGATTTTATGATGAGCAGCTACTTTAAAGATAAACTTTCAAAAAATGAAGTACATGAATTGACCTTTCTTCCTTTCTCACTACTAAAAAAATTTCCCAGTTTTGCTTGAAAGTACTATTACTATCAATGATTTATATATTATATTAATTACTATTAGTGAATATTGCTTATATTAACTACTATTAAATAATATTGATTGACTGTCATGATATTACTTTAATTTTATATTTGGAAATTTAACTTCAAGAAAATTTAAAACAATGCATGATTCATTCTTTTTGCAGTTTTTTGAAAAATATTTTCTGAACAGGATTTTATGTTTATCAAGCTTTTAGCAGCATTCTGTGATATCAAATAAAGCAAGAATATCTGGCAGTACCTGTTTATTCAGGGTTCTCTTGTGAAACAGAATCAACAGGAGATATCTGTGAATAATATGAGATTTTAAAAGAGTCTCTCATGTGACCATGGGGATGCACAAGTCCAGGTTCTGCAGGCAGGCTGCAAACCAGGGGCTCTGATAAAAGTCCTATGAAAGGTCCTTGATGAGTTTCTGGGAGAAGTTGCCTGTCCAACGATGACCTGGGAACTTCTCTCTGAATGTTGAAATCACTTCCCCTTTTAAGGCATTCAACAGATCGGATAAAAGCATCACCCATTGATGATGTAATTTCTCTGATTGATGCAGATGTAATCAGCCATCCACACAGTAAACTCAATGGTGATTGAAGTCCATAAATGCTCTTGTATTACAATTAGACCAGTGCTTGCTGAAAGAAACACCTGGACACAATTACCTGGCCCAATTAACACATTAACCTAACCATCACAGTCCACCACTTGTCAACTAGGCAATCATACACATTACCCTAAACCATATTTAGTCTGTAAGTAAAAACAATAACAGACAAGTATACATATATATTTCTGCCTAACAATGTTCAACTCCCCTGCATACAATTGGAAATGCATTAATTCTCCACAGAACAGGGTGTAAGTCCTTGGGTAATATTCACTCTTAAACTTGACATCCTTAAATATTATGACTTGGAATTAATACAAGTTTTCATATGATAGGGGAAAAGGTTGGGGAAGAAAACAAGAAATTCTTTTTGTGTACATATACAATCATACTCATAACGAAACAAGGAAGAATGGTTTATGACTATTACAGGCCTTGTTTCTGTAACTGGTCTTGTGGTCAAAGTTCATATTTATCACTACCTTCTTCCACTACCCATTCCATGTTCCCAATACCTTCAGCAAGCACTTCAGCTGGCCATAATTTAGTATAAAAGGTCGCCCGAATAGTTAAAAATCAGTTGAATGTCAATTCACACTGCTACTCAGAAGGCTACCACTTAAGATATTCCTACCTCATCAACAGAATTCTGTGCAGGGAGGAAATCAATACGTATTAAAATAACCCCTCCCAAGATATGTGCAAAAACACTCATCTGTCACTAGCAAGAATATCCTTAAAGAAAAACACCTTAATTTCAGAATCAAAGGCATCAATGGTAGATACACACAAGAAAGTGCCACCCTGCCTAGGTGGATGGATATTTGTAATGAAACCAACTGTTCAATGGGAACCTTGGTGGGTGTGGTACTCAAAGTAGGTGAAAGGGCTAGGAGTAAATGGGCCTGGGATGTCCCCCTTTCACTCAGATCAAGGTCCCCTGCCTCCTCAGGGCTGTGCATGGTTTCCAGTTTGGGTCCCTGCTTCCATGTGCCAATACCTTTAAGAACAAAAACAAACAGAAATCCAAAAGACAATCATGAGGCAGGTGACAGTGCCTATAATTGCATAAGTATCTTTTTGTGTACCTATTTATTTTTACTATAGCCCTGGCAACAATCAGAAGTGTACAAGGATTACCTGCCTAATTTTTAAGACTTGAAGATTTTCTTCTTTCACCATGGTAGGAGTCCATGCAAGATTTGTAAACAGCAATACAAAATACTATAAACATAATTTAAAAGAGTTTGTATAAAATGGAAGAAGTAAATATACATTTACAAGTGGATAAAATAACAGCATAGGGTGTCTTCATACAAAGTTCTCTCTCCTGTGCTGAGTGATTGTTTTTATAACAAATATAATCCTGAGCTGAAACTGGGATTTGAGGGCGAAATGTGGTTCTTATATCCAAGTATCCAACTGGTTTAGCCTTGTGCAGATTCCTTGTAAAGGAGGATACATATTGCCTATGAACTATCCAAAAGATGCTCACTATATGCTTTTCTCTAGTGATATTCAACTGCCAAAGACGGTTTTGAATATGTGACTTAGGAGACATTTAGAGTTAGGTGTGAAGCTTGAGTCTGGAGGACACTGCTGTGCTTGCCATGGATTCAGCAGCATCCCAGTTTCCTCCAGTTAGTCCTGGAGCTCTTCTCTGACACTAGACTGGAGGGCTGCAGAAGTGAGCCACTGCTTCAGGAGGCAACTCTGTATAAAGGGTATAAAAGAGCTGAAGTAGGCAAGTTGATTGATCCAGCAAGGAATCTCTTTCCCACAAAGAATCTCTTATAAAGCTGAAGAAAAGTGATTGCAGTTTTTATGCATCAAATGATAGGCATTGCCTTGGTATTCTTTTGCCAGTTCTTCTACAATTTTTTTCTATATCATCTTCTAGGAAGTTAGGGCTCCCTAAAACAACAGCTTCTTTAAATTTAAATGTTCCTGCTAGTTCAGAAGGATTTCCTGTGAAAATTTCAAATATTCCAAAAAAGAGGAAAACATGGCCAACATAAGCAAGTTCTCTGCCATATAATTCAATTTCTGAATGATAAACTCCAATTCCAATGGATGAGGTGTATTTGTTCATCCAGTACATGTAATACACTTGGAGCACCACTAACTGGTTAGCCCCCATCATCCTCCTATGGCTGCCTCCTTGTTCTCACTCTGTTCCTTCCCTGGGGAACCAGAGGCCACTCCCACTCCTGCAGGCACTTGGGGGACTCCTGAGATGGGCACTAATCTTAAGGTTGGAGCATGGGTAGGCAAAGTCACTCTGGGAGATGCAGACAGTGGCCTCTGCATCAAGGAGCTGGATGGGTTGCAGCCACTCAAGCTCAGTTCCCACCCCCAGACCTAACTTTTTTAATGAAGCCAGCATCACTCCATGACCACATTAACACACTCACACTCCATAGAGGCATGCCTAGGTGCAACACCCACACACCAGTGATCTAACACTACCAAAGATGCAACCCCTCTGCAACTCAAAACCCTACTCAAAACAAATCCAATTAAAAAAATAACAATAATAAAATAAAATAAATAACATTAAAAAATTAATTTTGCATTGTGACTTTCATCACCATAAGATCACTTAGCTTTCATGTATATTGACAGTTTCTTCTGTATGTTCCCCAAAAGTCTTTTTTTTTACTTTATTTTCCAAAAAATCTTTAAGTTACAGAAATTCCAATAGAAAATACAGAGAATTCCCATACATCCCACTCCTTGAATTCCCATCCTGGTGAGTCCTGCTATATTCTCTCATACAGTTCTGAGAATCTCTGGAGTACATGGGCAGGGAATAGCAAAGGAGAGCAGACCACTGCACTAGGCCCTTGATATTGATGCTTGTGCATAGAACCTTGTTCTTGTGACATTGAAATCTGTCCTGGTAATATATATTGCCTAGGAGTTAATTCTCAAGGGTCTCCATGTTGCTCAAATGTGGTCTCTCCCTAAGCCAAACCCAGCATATAAATTCACTCCCCAAAATTGGACATAAATCCCAGGGATGAGCCTTCCTGGCACTGAAGGATTAATACTCAGCACCAACTAATGATGCATTTGGAGAAAGATCTAGACCAAAAGGGGGAATTAGTAAATGCAAATAAGATTTCATGGCTAAAAGATTTCAAAGTAAGTCAGGAGGTCATTTCAGAGGTTACACTTAGCATGACCCAGGAAGATCTCACTGTCTGCCACAGTAAATAGTGCCTCAAAAAGGAGTGCTCCTGGGAGCTCTAGAGACATATAGACACTACAGGCAGGTCAGAAAACCCCTGGAAATCAGGTCCTCATCAGTGGGCCTTACCTTGGAATATATGATAACCCATGTACCCCTATGTATCAGTTAGAATCATTTATAATTTTCCTACACATGGTTCTTCTATCCCATTTATTTGAACCTATAATTAGCACTATACCCATTAAATATATGTTCTAGAGACTTAAATCTTCCAGGTGTTCATGTGTAGGTTGAATCTTGAATCTCAGCAGAGTTGCAACCAACACATACTCTCCAGTTTATCAGACTTGCCCAGGACAATTATCCAATGGATAATGATGGACAATGCCTAACTCAAGAAGCAGAGAGTATCTTCAACTGCAAGCAAGAGAGTTCCATCCATCTGCCCCATAAGATCTAAACCCCCTCTCAACGGAAAGCAGAATGCTTATCACAATTCAAAAATCCTCAGATTGAGGAATGAACAAACATAAGGGGGGAATGCAACTATGGACTAAAGTAGAGTTATTATTATTCTACTAATGGAAGAACATGTAATATTGATATAAAGACAGTGGTCACCAGAGGTTCTGAGGGGAGGGATAGGGAAGAATAGGTGTAACATGGGGCATTTTTGGGACATTGGAATTGTCCTGCATGATATTATAATGACAGATACCAGCCTTTATACATTTTGTCAAACCTATAAAATTGTGTGGTGCAAAGTATAAAACATAATGTAAACTATGGACCATGGTTAGAAGCAATGCTTCAATATGTGTTCATCAATTGTAACAAATGTACCACACTAATGAAAGATGTAGTTAATGGGGGGAAGTATAGGGTGAGGGGTGAGGTATATGGGAATCTCCTATATTATTGATGTTACATTCATGTAGTCTAAAGGGCCTTTAAAAATAAAGAAAATTTATTTAAAAAACTAAAAGTGTTGGATAGCATGTGGTGAAATAGGAACACTTATTCACTATTGGTGGGAATATAGAATGTTACACCCACTGTGGAAGACTGGTGGTTCCTGTGGAAATTAAATATAGGTCTTCTATGCGATCAGGAAATACCACTGCTACATTTATACCCAGAAGACCTGAGAGGAGGGACACAAACAGACATCAGCACAGTGATGTTCATAGTGACATTATTCACAATTGTCAATAGATGGAAACAACTTAGATGTCCATCAACTGATGAATAGATAAACAAATTGTGGAGTATACATGTGATGGAATATTATAAGTTGTACAAAGAAATTAAGTTATGAAGCATATGACAACATGGTGAACCTTGAAGAAATTTTGTTGAATAAAGCAAGCCAGACACAAAAGGACAGATGTTGCATGGTTTCTCTAATATGAACTAAACATAATGAGCAAATTCTTGGAGTTTATAGCTAGACTAATAGTCACCAGAAGATAGAATGAAGATAGAGCATAGAAAGCTGTGGCTTATTTTGTGCAGAATTGGTAAAAAGATTTTTTGGAAATGTTTGGAAATGGATGGAGATGTTGAAAGCAGATTATAGTGTTTGTAATTAGCAATGCTATATATTGGTATAATAGGGGTTCTTAGTGAAAGTCTAAGGTCCTGTATATCCCTAGAAGTAAAGCTGTAATTGAAATATGGGATTGTTAGCATAGCAAACCCTCTTGTGGAAAATTAATATAGCTGATAAAGCATTTATGTTTTTCTCTGAAACAGAACAAATGAATGTTAATTTTACAAGATGTTAATAATAGGGTGATATTTGGGGAAAATACAGCCAAATTTTCTATGGATTGAAGGATATAGTATTATATTAATATTCTTCCATCAATTGTAAAAAAAACCAAAAACCTGTTGATTGTACATTTAGATGGATTGTATATTTTATGAATACATTTCAATAAAATTTATTTTAAAAAAGATTTGGGGCAGCACACAGATTTTAGTAAAATAGCAGTAACTGAAGTAGCCACTTATGTGTCACTTGAAATTACAGAGATACGATTGTAGTCCCATTGCTCAATTTCTAATGAGTCTGCAGAATGACTGTGGGGATGGGACTAAAAGATGAAACATGCCATCAACATAAAAATTGGTTTGTGATATGTTTGCATGTCTCTGTGTGTGTGTGTGTGCATGTGTGTGTGTGTATGTGTGTGTGTGTTTATTTGAGGAAGAGTAGTTATTGGAAGAGAAGAGGGCTCTAGTTTTTTTGAGGGGGACTTGCCAGGCTAGGGTCAATGTAACAGTGGTCTGTGTTGTCAGCGCAAGGCTGTGCACTTCTGTTTCTCCTTACAACAGACATTATCTTGGTCAGCATGGATCCTAAGATGCTCAGATTGCTACTCCTTCCCAGCTGCAAAGTTTCTTTGAGAATGCTCTTTGTTTGTCTGCCTTGACCTACTCCATAGCCACTCCCTCCCTATTTAACTCCTCCATCTGTTTCTTCTAATTTCTAAAATTCTAAAGATGCCTTGATGGGCCCTTGTATGTAAATTTCTGTATGCATGAAAATAAAGGATGGAGAACATCTTTGCCATTTTTCTCCCAAAGATATTTTTTCTCTCTCACATCCAGGACTTAAGCTTTTATAAATTAATTGCAGAAATATTCTGAAAAAAAAATTATTTCTTTTCCTTTCACATTCCTGTTATACTCAGAGACTAATGAAAGTAAGGTAAAGAGAAAATGCAGCATGAAAGAAATAAAGACTCACAGAATGATATATATTCATAGCTATTTACAAGTTTAAAAATTGATCCTAAAAATAAGGTTGCAGCAATTGTATAAAGAAAACACTAAGGAAAATATAGGATTGTTTATGTAAATATGAATATATGATATTTCTGTGAATATGAAGGAACAAAAATTCACCACCATAAATAACCTATAATTTTGTCTCATGCAGTAAATCTCTATAATTATTTCCCTCTATTATTGAGAATATTTTATGATGTATTATTGGACTCCTCTGAATGGCTAAATATACTAAATATGAGGAAAATTCCTAAAGATACTGGAGTGTGACTATCCCTCTGGTCTTTTAATTATTTTTAAGTACATTAAAGACAGATATACTGTCATGCTTTGTACTGCTCATGGGTTAGTTCTTGTAAACCTGAATCAAATTTATTTGACTTTGAATCCCTGTACCATCAGAGCTTTTCCCTCCTGCTGCTGCATCACTGATTGAATGATCCTGGAGATGTCCAGACCACTCAAGCCACAGCCCTGGGCTGCATGAGGAATAGTGGGTAGAAAGGATAATTGCAAAGGGTGGATTTCAAACTCTAGTTTAGCCAATTTTTTCTTGTGGTGACCACTTTCTCTTTTTAGATCCTTGAAATTCCATTCAATCCATAGAAATGCCACCAAATACTTAAACTTTTTCTCATGGGTTCCAGTTTGCCTTTGATTGAAAGAAATCATTCTTTTCAACTTTTCTGCAGGGTTTTGACCATCTTCCTGTGGGAGTCAAGATTTTTAAAATATAAATATTTTATTTATATTAACTTTCAGAAATTTCTGCTCTCTTTAAAAATGGTGTATTCCCTCTTCCACTGATTTCTAAAAAGTTGTATTTCTTAATCTCAATATAATCCAGGCAATATTTGGAGACTCAGTTGAAGCTTTTGAATCTCAATTTCAAGCTATGCCTTTTCAAGATAATTAGAGCCAGAACAGATCAACCCATGAGCTGTGACCACCTCAGGCACTACTAACCCCATAGGAAACCTCAGAACTCCAAGCTGTGCTGTATCATTACCCATTCTCCCATCTGACCATTTCAGAGTATAACCACAGGGAAGATGCCAGTAGTGGGACTGCATGTCAATGTCTCTTGGTAAGGTTGCATCTTCTGGGATCTAAAGTCTCATTTTGCCAACTGAAATCCTGATCCTGTCTACCAATGTCAAAGAAACTTCCTCTCCTAAGGATAATTACCCCTTCTTCTGTTTTGTCAGAACAGGTGAGCAGAACAGGATAGCTCATTCCTAAAAGCATGGGAGGGGAAGTGGCCTGGCACCAACCAACTACAGCTGTTGATTGCCAAATTAGGCTAGCTGGATTCCAGTCTTGAGCACAGCTGTATCTACCCCCAGCAGGAGTTGAAGCAGGGGTGATTGAAAAACTCTTTGAAAGACATGAATGTGAATAACCAAGAAGGGCAATGCACCCCAAAAAGAATTAATCTGAATAGACCTAAACTGAGACATGTACTATTCAGAATATCAAATGCCAGAGATAAAGAGAGAATTCTGATCCAAGATGGTAGAGTAGGGAATGGCAGGCAGTATTCCTACTCCGGAAATTGCAGGAATGTACACAGGTTTACTTGGCAGAAGGGAAGCCACAGGACCATGGGGGCAGATGAAGAGGGCAGCTAGAGATTGGGGAGCCAGTTGGATGTGGTAAAGGGAAGCTGTGAGAGATAGCACATATATGCCTGCACACAGCTGGCTCAGAGGGATAGGGAAGTGAGGGAAGTGATTTGGCTGGAATCCAGTGCTCAGATGGCATTGAGAATGAAGAAAACCCCTTGGGGTGCAGGGGTGCATCCTGGTACCCAGCAGGCTCTTGAGGTCAGGGAACTGCAGGGCAAAACAGATTTGAGACCAGCACCCAGTCTGCTCAGGGAGAGAGAGGAATAGGGGGGAGGGGAGACAGAGTGGGTGGACAAGAAGAAAAGAATAAAATGAAAGATACCAGACAGTGCTGAAGTGACTCAAGGGAGAGGGGATGTGGAAGCTAATCAAGCAAGCTGTCACACACACTTGCCCTGGGAGAGAGAGGAACTGGGTCAGTGAGGAGGTAGGCTGAGAGGTGCCTAACAGCCTAGGAGAGAGGGAAGCCAGGATAGGCAGCCAACAAATCATCAGAAACTGAACCAGCTGGAGATAAAGGAGGATGGGGAGAGGCAGCCCAGGAGCTGTCAGCTGCTGAGCCAACCCTGAAGAGAATGGGTCCTGTGAGAAATCTAGCAGGTTGTCAGACACCCAGCTGGCTCCCTGGGGGAAGAGGAGTTTAGAACAAGCAGCCACATGACAAGAAACCTAGACTGAGGTTTTTATTTGCTATTTAATATTTAATATTTTATATTTATTCTTTATTATTTATTTTATTCTCTATAACCAGGTAACTTACCTGTGGAGGATGGGCTTCAGTGTGATTGATTGCGGAGCACTGGCAGGCTGAGATATTTGCTAGTATCCTGAAAGGGAGGCCTGTTTTTTCTGCTTTTTTTTCCCCTTAGTTTCTTTTTTCCTTTTCCTTCTTTTTTTTCTCTTTTTTACCTCCTTATTTTCTTTCTTTTATTTCTTTAATTTTTCCCTTTTCTGTTGCTTTTCTCTCATTCCACCTTCTATTGTTTGGCCTTCATTTTTCTTCTTCTCAGTTTTCAGGTCTTTTATTTTATTCTATTTTTCCCTCTTCCTCTTATTTACTCTATCTTTTTTATTGCCATTCCTTTTTATTTTTTTATGATTTTTCACTCATTACTTATTTTGTTCCTGGTTCTTTTATGGTTCCTTTTCCACATTTAAAAAATATTCTTTTTCTCTTTTTCTTTCTTTACTTTTCTATGGACTTAATGTTTTGGGGGGGTTATGTGGACAATTACAAGGATGTAGAGTAAGTGGAAACAAGTGTCACAGAAGATCCTGAACACAAAACAAAACAAAACCAAACCCTAGAGTAGTAATATAAGCTAACCCACTGAATATACCCAGCAAGATAAACCATGCCTTGATACCAGCAAAAAATTACAAACCATACAAAGGAAACAGGAAGACTTGCCCCAATGTAATGAAGAAGAAGAAGAAAAAAAAAACTAAACTAAAAAGCAAGAAGAGACACAGAACATGGAAAAATTTATCAAGGATTTACAAACAAATGTCATGAAATAAGTTAATGACGTGAAGGAAGAGATAAAGGATATTAAGTAGAAAATGGGGGAACATACAGAAGAAATTGTAAACATACATAAAAAGATTTGAAGGTGATGAAAGGCATAATGCAAGAAATTAAAAATATGCTGGAAGAAAATAACAGATTTGAACAGACAGAGGAAGGAATTAGTGACATTGAAGTTAAAATACCTGAAATCACACAGATTGTAGAAGTGATATACAAAGAGGTAGAAAAAATTAAACTGAGACTCAGGAAATTGAATGACAACATGAAACACACCATCATACACATTATAGACATCCCATTATAGGAAATGATTAGGGAAAGAGGGCAGAAGGAGTGTTGGAGGAAATAATGGCTGAAAATTTCCAACTCTTTTGAGCAACATGGATGTAAACATCCAGAAAATGCAGCACACTCCAAACAGTCTAAATCCTAACAGGCCTAACCCAAGATGCATACTTGTCAAATATTGAAATGCTCAAGACAAAGAGAATTCTGAAAGCAGCAAGTGAAAGAGGTCCATCACATATAGGGGAAGCTTGATTAGATTAAATGCTGATTTCTCATCTGAAACTATGCAGGTGAGAAGGCAGTGGTATGACATAATTAAGGTGCTGAAAATCAGCAACAAAAGCCTGGAAGCCAAGAATTCTGCATCCAGGAAAACTGACATTCAAAAATGAGGGAGTGTTCAAAATATTCACAGATAAACAGAACTTAAGACACTTTATCAAAAACAGTACTGGCCTTCAAGATATACTACAGGGAGATCAGAAGGTTGAAAGGGAAAAATTCAGGAGACAGAGACAGAATACAGAAAGGAAGATTATTACTAAAAATAATTTAATGGATAAAAAGGGAAATGAAAACAAAATGTGATGTATATAAACCTAAAGAAAAAATGGCTAATGTAAATATTTCTTTAAGAGTAATAACATTGAGTGTTAATGGATTAAACTCTTCAATCAAAAGACATAGATTGGTGGAATGGGTAAGGAAATACAACTTATCTATATGTTATCTACAAGATTCTTACCTTAGTCCCAAGGATACAAAGAGGTTGGAAGCAAAAGGTTGGAAAATGATTTCACATGCAAAAAATAACCAAAAAAAAGGCAGGAATAGTTATACTAATATTGGACAAAATAGCCTTTAAATGCAAAGTATTGTAAGAGACAAAGCAGGACACTATATATTAATAAATGGATTAATTTATCAAGAAGAAAAAAATCATAAATATTTATGCACATAAGTAGTGTGAAAATACATGAGGCAAATAATGGAAAAAATAAGGGGAGAAATAGATGCCTCTACAATTACAGTGGGGGAATTTAATACACTATTATTACCATTATACAGAACATCTCAAGAGATGGTTAGTAAAGAAACAGAGACCTTGAATAATACATTAGAGGAACTAGACATAATAGACATAAACAGAACATTACATCCAAATTGAGCAGAATATACCTTCTACTCATGCACACATGGATCATTCTCCAGGGGAGACCACATTCTAGGTCACAGAACAAATCTAAATGATTTCAGTTTGAAATTATACAAAGTAGTTTCTCTGATCACAATGAATGAAGTTGGAAATTAATTAGGGCAGTGAACAAGAAAGGCACAACGTTATGGAAGTTAAACACTATAATTTTTTTTAACTCTCTTAACTTATCATTTATTTATTTATTTATTTATTTATTTGAATTTTTAAAAAAATATTTTAAAAGGTGCTTAGGTTACATACATTTTACACAAAAATTACAGGGATTCCCATGTTCCCCACCTCCCACAACTCCCACAACCTCCCACGTAAACATCTTTCATTAGTGTGGTACATCACCTGCAATGGATATACACATCCTGGGGCTTTGCCACTAAGCATGGGCCATAGTTCATATTGTAGACCACACTTTCTTCCACACAGTTCTGCATGTTATATGCTGATGTAAAATGGCCTATATCTGTCATTCTAATGGCATTCAGGATAATTCCCAAGTCCCAAAAAAAGCCCCTGTATTACAACTGCTTTTCACTCTCCCTGCCCTGAAATTTTCCAGTGGCCACTGGCTCCATATCCATGTTGTAATTTCTTCCATTGCTTGAATCACAATATGTCTATAACAGAATAGCACTCTAGTCCATTGCTTTTCCCCCAGTCCTGTGGAGTCTAGAATGGCGATGTCCACTCCATCTCCAAGTGAAAGAGGGCTTATATCTCATGGATAATATGGATGGGATTATCCTGCCTGCAGCTGCAGACTCTCTCCATTCCCTGGGATGGCTGTTGTCCATCATCATCTCCTTGCCAGGTGATTTGGGTGAGTCCCTTGAGCTGTAGAGTAGGAGTTACAGCTCCACCAAGATTCCAGGCACAGCTGGCACATGGGCAGGCCAAAGGCTCCAGTTTCTGGAAGTAAACCTACAAACTCCAGCACCACATATAGGTTTGAAGAGAAGGGACTGATGGACCATATGCAAGGAGAACTTATTTGATTCCAACTCTGTCACTTTCAGGAGCACAGATTCCAATGTATAGCCCACTGGTAAGGCAACAATCTCTGAAGCTATCCCCCCTTATATAGGGCCTGGGTGACTCCAGAGCCCTCAGGAGCCCTTCTGTTTGGGGTGATATCCACTTTGGTGTTTATGAGATCCTACTGAGATGTGCATAAGCATTACTCCAGGGATGATCTCTTGACTCTCTTTGAAGTCTCTTAGCCTCATGAACTCATTTGTCTTTACCTTGTCACCCTTTTATTCAATGTATTTTTCCAGTCACATTGCCAGTTGGCACTTGGTATTAATCTCTCATTGCCAGGGAGGCTCATCCCCAGGAGTCATGTCCCATGCTGGGGGGAATGTAATGCATTCATATGCTGAGTTTGGCTTAGAGAGAGGCCACACTTGAGCAACAAGGAGGCTCTCAGGTGGCAACCCTTAGACATCCCATAACAGTAGGCTAATTTCCAATTACAAGAGCATAGAATCATAAGGCTAGTCATCAATAACAAGAACCCATCAGTGGACCATCCTCCTTCACCAGACACTGCCCCTGCACTCAGGGGACTGTTGCTGCTCCCTTGGAGAATGTGGCAGAGGTCTCCAGGCTGTGAATACAGTATTCTCTCATTTATTGAGTGTTTCTCCCCCCACTGTGACCATGCCGAACCACTTGATCATTTGAACAATTTTATATATCTTTTATGTATATTCAGGTGAACTTCCTCCTATGAAACCCCTATCCCAAACACCCCCAAACAATGATCCTCTCCTGCCTCCATTGTAACCCTTCTGTGATCCAAACCTTCCTTAAAGATTAAGCCCTTATAATAGCCAAATACAATTAATAGGAAAATGAAATAATGAAGACACATTTAAAAGTAAGAAATAAAATATATGGAAACTTAAAAACAACACTAAAGATAAAATAAAATTATAGGATGGGGATATTTTAAAAAATGGGAAAAAACAAAAAAAATTAAAATATATATATATTTTTACAATTTTCCTTTTATCACTGCATTATCAGGTGTCCAGTCTGTACTGTGGCACCTTCCCCCTCTCACTCCCCAGTTTTGCCCAAATTTTCATTTAATTTTCAAAGAAGTTTTAGGTCACAGCCAAGTTACACACAGAAGAGTAGAGACTCTCATATACCCAACCTCCTCCCCATTTCCTCACCCCATATTAAAACATTTTTGTATGTGGATGGTAGCATTATTATAACTGTTATACAGATAGTGAAACATAGCTACTAATCATTGTCAATGCTTTACAGTATGGTTTACAATTTAGATGGTATGGTTTAATAATTTTTGATGATAATTACCATGTCCTGTGTACATCACTGAAAGTTAATGAAAAACCTTTCCCCTGACCACTAAATACCCCCTGTTTGATCTATTCTGTTCCTCACTCCCCATTACCCTGGGGCACATGACACTCCCCTGTCTTGACTCATTGGATGACAAGATCCATAGTTACATGCAAGAAAAGGTCTTGACATGCTGATTGTCCTCTTCTATTAGGACACCGACCTGTCTGTTTCTGGGTGAATTGGTCTTCCGAAAAATGAGGGTCTATCTCCTTCCCACTCACCTTATGTGTCTCCACTCCTGATACAACACATTGTGACAGGAAGAACACCCACACTCCCCAGAAGCCTACTTCAGATGTGCCCCATCCTGAATCCACCCCTAACCAACTCCCAAAACCAGTGACACTACCTTGTCATATTGTCATAAGAGCATTCCCAAACCTGCACTTTCAATTTCATACCCACAAATCCCATGTACACCTGGTCCCTCTCTCATCTCTCTCTCTCCAGTATTCTGTGTATTCCTAATCTACCCACCTGTCAAACCTGCATCACCAAACCCAGTAATATCACTACCCACCTGTCCTATCCTTCAAAATGCTAAAAAATGTGATGGCTAAGCCATTCTCTTCTCTTTCTCTCTCTTGTTAACCTATCTTTCAGACAATGGTTTTCAGAGGTTGCTCACTTTCCTCAATTCAAATCAGTGAGGTCATATACTGTTCATCGTTCAATGCCTGGCTTACTTCACTCAACCTAACTACTTCAAGATCCATCCATGTTTACAAGTTTAAAAATTGATTCTAAAAATAAGGTTGCAACAATTGTATAAAGAAAACACTAAGGAAAATATAGGAGGGTTTATGTAAATATGAATATATGATATTTCTGTGAATATGAAGGAACAAAAAATTCACCACCATAAATAATCTATAATTTTGTCTTATGCAATAAATCTCTATAATTATTTCCCTCTATTATTGAGAATATTTTATGATGTATTATTGGACTCTGAATGGCTAAATATACTAAATATGAGGAAAATTCCTAAAGATATGGAGTGTGACTATTTCTTTGATCTTTTAATTATTTTTAAGTACATTAAAGACAGATATACTTTTATGCTTGGTACTGCTCACAGGTTAGTTCTTGTAAACCTGAATCAAATTTATTTGACTTTCAATCCCTGTACCATCAGAGCTCTTCCCTCCTGCTGCTGCATCACTGATTGAATGATCCTGGAGATGTCCAGACCACTCAAGCCACAGCCCTGAGCTGCATGAGGAATAGAGGGTAGAATGGAGAATTGCAAAGGGTGGATTTCAAACTCTAGTTTAGCCAGATTTTTCTTGTGGTGACCACTTTCTCTTTTTAGATCCTTGAAATTCCATTCAATCCATAGAAATGCCACCAAATACTTAAACTTTTTCCATGGGTTCCAGTTTGCTTTGATTGAAGGAAATGGTTCTTTTCAACTTTTCTGCAGGGTTTTGACCATCTTCCTGTGGAAGTCAAGATTTTTAAAATATAAATATTTTATTTATATAAACTTTGAAAAATTTCTGCTCTCTTTAAAAATGGTATATTCCCTCTTCCACTGATTTCTAAAAAGTTGTATTTCTTAATCTCAATATAATCCAGGCAATATTTGGAGACTCATTTGAAGCTTTTTTTTTTTTATTTAAAACTTTAAATTTAAAATTTTAATATCAAAGCAGAGATAAAATATAATTTTAACATTGTTTTAATCAAGTAACATAGTTATTTGAGTAACAGGATATTTTTAAGACAGTTGACCAGAGCAAAGTGAAGGATTACACTATTAGGATATCCTCTGTGAATAAAATTCAGGTTGTATCAATTTTAATTTCACTGGAAGTTTGGCACCAGACTGAATGAACACTGGTCAAAGCCAGTATTTTTTTCTTTAGTGTTTAGAAGCCCTGAACATTTTTTTTCCTTCAGACTAAAAGAAAAGCTCTGTAACAGAACCTCATTAGCTTTACCCTGGGTATTTTGGATGCAATTTAGTTTAGGCTACCAGTTACCTCCTATATAATTTCAGTTAATGCAAGTAACCTGGTATTGCAAGAATTTGAAACCAAGGTGAGAAGTGAATTTGCAAAAATTTATCTTTGGTGTGACAATGCACATTCCCTCTAGAGTTCAGTCCTCACTCTAGTCTCACCAGATTCTCTCAAAAGGCAGCTGAAGACCAATTCTTAATTCTCCAGTAAGATTGCTAGGTTTCAATTCCTTAAAACATCAAACTAACAAGTTTTATTCTATCAA
>JAQZBX010022424.1:0-31564 GCA_029593785.1 Cabassous unicinctus
TTTTCTGGTTGTCATTATGTCCTCTCATTCTGAACATTTTTGGGTGGTGTCTTCAATGGCATAGAATGATCCTTTGTCAGAGATGAAAGGAATATCCCTGGAATCCACTCACAGAAGGACAGTCCCCTTTGAACCCCTTTGCCCAATCTCCCTGGAATATTGGTGCTCACAATGGACACTTCCTCAACAACTTTTGCCTAGGTCCATAATTTCCTTCTTCCCAACCTACACTTCTGGCTATAAATATGGCCCCAACCTATGAGGAGGCATAATCAATCCTCTACTGGAATCATTACTGCTCCAAATCTCATGAAGAGCCTTGTGTTGGTGGGAGTGTAGGGGTGTATGTCTCTCCATACTGATCTAGAACAGGTAGGGAATGTTTCACTCACTTAACATTCTGTAGACACACAGGGGAATTTCTCTACTTTACTGAACCACTGCATACCCTCCATTGGAGGGCTTAGGAATTATGTATTTCCAATTTTCTCCTTTACTGGCTTCCCAGTTTCTAAGCATTGGCCATAACCACCTTTCCTTGGGAGAAATTGAACACACCAAATGTAAGACACCTGCTGTAGGCAGTAGTAATATTTTCATGATACTCTTTCATAGTTTGTAACAAATGTTCATAAAAATAAAAGGGGTTGGTGGTGGGGTGATGTATGGGAGCTCTATATAAGGATATGCATGTTTGTTTTCTAAGGTCACAGTTTTCACTATACACTTATTCTTCATGTATGCATATGTACATATGATATCCTTCAATGAAATTTTAAAATTTCAATAAAAAGAAAAAAGACAAATCAGAGTTCTAATCACAAGCCTAGAACAACAAGACAAAAGAAGACTAAACTTAACTCAAAGTGAGCAGAAGGAACTAAATAACAAATATGAGAAGAGAGATAAATGAAATAGAGAACAACAAAAATAAAAATCAGACTAGAAATACTCAAAGCTAAAATTGGTTCTTTGAAAAGATCAATAAAATTGGCAAACTGTTAGTAGACTGACAAAGAAAAGAAGATTGAGGATTTAAATAACAAAGTCATAAATGAAAAGGAGGACACTTTTAAAGACCCAGTTGAAATAAAAAGGACTATAAGAGTATACTATGAACAACCGTACTCAAGTAAATTAGATAATCTGGACAAAATGGACAAATTCATATAAACACACAAATTACCTACACTGAACCAAGAATGAATAGAAGATCTCTACAAACCAATTACTAGTAAAGAGATTGAAGAAATTGACTTTTAAAAATTTTACATGCTAGATTAACTTGGACAAAGGGAAGGGTTGTTCACTAAAGTAAAAATTCATTGATTCTGGTTTTCCCTGGGTTGATTCCAGGAGCCTGAAGTTAGCCTGGCCCAGTTTACTAAAATTTCTGCATGAGAAGGAAGATGGTCAAGACCTCAAACTGGTTGCCCAAAATTTCTGCAAATTGTGGCAACCAAGTTCATTCATTAATCTTTTACTATTGTTGGTCCACTTGTTCCCAGAGGCTTTTTCTTGCATTCCCAATATTTATTATTTATATCAATGTTACAAGTTACTCAATAACTCAACATAATAACTACAATAACAATAAATCTGCCTTAGTCAGTAGTTACACTCCCCCCATTTTTGTTCATTCCTCAATATTGGGGTTTGGGAACAATGTCTATTCTGACTGTGTGGAGGCTGTGCAAAGCAAATTACCCTGTGGCATCAGAAATGCCAGAATCATTTTCTTCTACTTCATTATTTAGCTTTCTAAGAGTATCCATGGGGAACACTGAAACTGAATGGATTTGAAATCCATTTAAAGTTCAGAAGCAAAGACCTCGCATGGAAGCAAGTCAAAGGACTCTGGCATATCCTTGGACAGTAGGTACAAAATGGATCATCCTGAAATGAGTTTATGATAATAATTTATAATAAAACTTTCAAGCATTGGAATGGCATTTTAGTCTGGTACAGATGTAGATGGAGTACACTTCAGGGAAACACTCAGGAATTTGAAATTTGAAGTCAGGAATAAAATCAGTCTTACACATGAAGAAATTGTGGAATTATGCAATGTTTCTAAAGAAAACCATATTAAAAGTGGCAGTTTTGTTTGTGTGGTTCTAAGCCATGGAACAAATGGAATTACTGACATGAGAAAAAATTAACAGATTTCTTCAGAGGGGATAATAGTAGAAGTCTAATTGGAAAATCCAAACATTTCATTATTCAGCCCTGCAGGATACAGAGTTGGACTGTGGCATTGAGTCAGTCAGTGGTTTTGATGATCCCATATCATCAGAATTAGAGCGTATCCCAGTGATTGGTCTAAGCCTGAAGGGAAACTGAGGTCTGACCACCTCATTTGCTCCTTTGAGTGAAGTGGGTGACGCTTCTCTGAGTTGTACCCAGAACTTAGCGCTGAAATTAAGCAATTGGGGAAGGTGTGGGGAGATGGTGATGGGGCAGGGGGACTGGTACATCCTTCTACCCGTTCATACTCATTCTTCATGGGTATGAAAATGGTGAAAATCGGTGACTGAGAGGGATAGCTTTTACACATGGATGGTTTGATTGGAGCAGGACGAGGAGGCAAAGGGTCATTGAGATTGTCTATGTGGCTAGGGGAGTGGGTATGCGAGGTGGAGTGAGGAGTGGAATCCTCAATTGTGGGACTCCAGAGCTGAGTGGATTTTGTATCTACCAAAAGATGACTAGGCTCCTGGATTTCATTCTGGTCAATCTAGGAAAGTGTGGATCTACTGCCAGGCCCAGTGGGCAATACTGACTTGGTAAGATACTGAAGGAGGAAGCCTGGAGGGCCGAAAAGTTACCCAGAGAAGAAAATACCAGATTTGAAAGTCTCTCTTCCTCCAGGTTTGCAGTTCTTCACCAAGGAGCTAGCTCCAGAATTTCCAGGTTGGGGTCGCAGGAATCTTCTGGGAACCTTGGAATCGAATCTGTGTTTGTATAGCACTTCACTTAAGGCCCACAATTCAATGTGAGCTATCCAAATAAAAGAGTAGGAGAGTGTTTTGTTTTGTTTTCTGGGGGAAAGTTGTAGCGACTAAAGCATTGTTGAGTGATTAGAGAGAGGACTTTCGATATTATAGTCCTACATCCTATGCCAAAGCCTCCTAGGCAATTTTCTTACATCTCCCTATATCCTTAGGGTTGGTTTTCTGCCTGCTTTAACGTGCATATCCAGGATGGCTTCTGCTTTCTTTCCCGTGTGCCACCGCAAGCCGTGTACATCCCTGCCTTGTCTGCCTTCCCTTTTTATGTTAGTAACTTTTTCCCACCCAGACCCTCACTGGGCGGTTAGGGATGCGGATATGGCGAAGATAAGTAGGAAAAAAAGTATTCCATTATTCTCATGTTACTCATTTGGAATTGAAAATGAGAGGGAAAATTATTCATTAGCTTCTCTGGAACAGAGCCTCTGTATACCCGCGCCAGCTCATGAGTTGGGATGGGGCATGGGGAGGTAGTGTGGAGTTAGGACTCAAAACTGATCACGTAACCCAAATTAAATTGCACGGGAGGCTCTCGCTGTTTTTACAATGAGGACTCGATCTCTAGCTATACTTTTCCCTGTTGCCCGGTCCACCCACCTCCTTCCCAGATTCAAAGCTCACCTCCCTCTAAGAGTGCTGTCAACAGGATCCAAGATTCTTTGCCTTGAGTGGACACACACAGACTCAATGATACCCGCACCACGTGCTCCTAATACCCATCCTCCCGCCCGCCTTCCCTCCTATCAACTCAGGTGAAGTCCTCTATGGTGTTTTTCACATTACAAAGAAAATCTCCACCAGGTTTCCACCTCGGGGATAATTCAAGGAAATCACAGGCTTCATTCCAGAGGGTTCCTAAAATTGACCTCTGATAGTAAAAATTGTCATTACAGAGAATTTATTTCCAAAGGGAGAAACTAAAGAAAAGAAAGGAATTTGAAATAGAATGTAGGTTGAGAAAGAGAACTGTTGTTTAATATATGTAGAATTGCTAATAATGTTTATTGTAAATGTGTGGCAATGAATAAAGTTGATGGTAATGCATTATAGTGAGTATAACTAACACTGCTGACTTATAAACGTGATTGTGGCTGAAAGGGGTAGTCTATTGATGCAATATTTCAATTGAAAGGAAGAAAGAGAATAATCTAGGGACTGTATAACAGTGATTTTGGTGGTGGATGAAGATTGTGCTTAATAGTATAGAATGTTCTTCTTTTACAAAGTGATTAGAATATGGTGATACACAGGAAAATTACAACTAAATTATAAATTATAAATTATGGGTTATAGTTAACAGAAATATTATAATATTTTGCAGCAATGACAAAGAAGATATACCAATTCTAAGGGACAGCAACAAAGGGGTATAATGGGCATGGGGTTTTTCCTTTTGGAGTAATGAAAATGTTCTAAAATTGACTGAGGTGTTGACAGCACAACTCTGATGAATGTGAGAGTCAGTGAGTGTACACTTTGAATGGCTTGTACTAAGAATGGGACTGTATAACACAATGAACCCTGTGGTGGAAGATGGACTGTGGTTTACAGGACAAATATAAGAACATTCTGTCATGAGTTATAAAAAGTATATAATTTTAATACAGGGTTTTAATAACTGGGTGGGTTGGGGGGGAATACACCAAATGTAACATACTGGTTATTGTTAGTAGTAATGTTTTGAGGATGCTTTTTCCTAGTTTGTAACATTTTTTCACATCAATGCAAGTTGTTGGTGTTGGTATAATGTATGAGAGCCCTGTATGATGATATGCATGTTTGTTTTGTAAATTCACAACTTTTACTATAATCTTATTGTTTATGTATGTTCATGTATGAATGACAAACTTCAATAAAAACCTTAAAAACAGTTTGAAGCTGAAGAACAATTAATAAAATGATTTCAGGTACATTAAATCACATAAAAATGAATGCAGATTTCTTGTAAAATTTAAAAAGAGAAATTTCTTATAAACCGAAAGACTCATATTATTCAAGATAGCTTCTGCAGTTTGATTTTATTTTTTATATATTATCAGATATTCCCTACATACATTAACATATATATATATTATTAATACATAACCATATTTTATACAAATAAAAATTTGATATATCTCTAACTTTTGTATTAGTATATAATTATTTTCTTCACTCAGAGGAACTATGTTTTAACATTTTTGATCCATCATTGTGGGTCCCAGGAAAATTTCCTCTAAGTCGATCCATAGGGAACATAGCTAGATAATGACAGCTTGACCCTCCAGATCCATTCACCACCCTACTAGCCCAGATTTCTGCCCCAGGACCTTGACCTCTAGGGACTGCACAAGAGGGCTCACTTTGCCCACTGGCTTCTAATAGGGCTCAGCCACTGGAAAGCACCTGTAACAGGTCAGAGATCTGAAGGAGAGTGAGGTAGACAATGTTTTCCTCTATCTCTGTCTCAGTTGGGTCTCAGCCTGACTGAATTACTTTATTAAAGCCAAAAGTCTTGTGGGGTGGCCCACAATGCCACTCGTTGTCTTGCCACTTCTGACCTGGGGGTAGTAATGCTCCTTTCTGGTGCCAAAACTACACTTTGTTGGTTTCCTTTAACCGGCCCACACTGTTCTAAATAGGTACTTTATTAAACTCTTCTCAATTATTCCTTCATATTGGGCATCTCTTTTATAATGCAACACTGACTGACAATCATATTTACAAATAAAAAGGTAGCTCTGAATCATATACTCAAAATCCTTATAACGTAAAATAGTTAATCCTGGGGTTCTCAGTAAGTTATGTTTAGCAATAGAAGCCAGCAAAGTAGACTAAGAATACATGTGCCCTTAAGTAAATATTTTATAGCACACAAAATATTTGCCTGTAGATTGATGGAACTTCTTGTTAAATGTGTACTATATTATATTATTGTCTTGCCTAGAAAAAACTCACTTAAAAATAGTGAAAATAGGTAAGGTTTAGATTAAAGAGACTACATTTTAAAATGTGATATGAAAAACAGTTTTAATATCAATTATCTCCCAGAAATTGACTTTACACCTCCTGTTACCTCTTTCTGGATCCACAACCCAGCAGATCCTCATCTTCAGCTTTGTTCAGTGTTTTGTATGTGTGTTCTGTTTCCAATAGACAAAACTGTTTTTCCTTGGTTTTCAGTCAACAAATGTCATTTAAATTTTCTCTTTTTACATTTTATCTTTTATGCAAAATTGTTAGAACAGAGGGATCTGTATAAAAGCATGACTGGACTCTGCCATTTTGCTTGTCTTTGTATTTGTTTGAAAGTTTTGTACTTTTTACATCATTTACAGTCAAGTTACATAAATAAAATATTACTAACTTTTTATCATTTTTGTTGTGACTTCAAAATATTTTCTTAAACAACTCATCAATAAAATTGTATTCCGTGAAAATAATAATCCCCAAAGGAAAGACTGTAAGTAAAAAAGAGGTAAAATTGAAAACTGAGGGACATAGATTTGCTATTTTTTCTTTTGCTTTGCCATATTTTTTTCAGGTTATAAAAATTTTCCAAAGAAATTACAAAATATAAAAAAGAATTGCATTTACCTAGAAGTCTTCATAACCACTTCTGCAAAGTAATCATTGTTTTCACAAATATGCATACACACACAACACACACACTCACATATGTTTCAATTCTTTAAAAATGTCTTTCTCTTCGAATGGGATTAGAAGTACTTTTACTTTTAATATGTGTTAAAAATCTTCTCCAGGTAATATATTTTTTTTATTTCTAAGGGCTGCATAGTTTCTATCAAGAAAGTCACTTACTTTTTCCACTCATTACTAAAGAACATGATTTTTTTCTAATACAATTTCTTGTTTTTGAGAGGATTCTGTAGGAAAATTCTTAGAAGTGGAATTCCTGTGTCAAAAAGATGTTTATATTTAAAATGTTAATGCTACATTGCATTTCCAAGAATACAATCAAGTTCATTTCCACCAGCACCATTTGGGAGGCTTTTTCACCGACTTGAATTATAATGAAAATACTTTACATTTTCCAATATGTGAGTCAAACTTATATCTCATTGTTTTAATTTGCAGGTCTTTGACATTAGTGAGACCAAGCTTATCTTTGATTTTCCTTTGAAGAAACTCTTCATATTTATTGAAATTGCACTTTGTCAAAAATATTAAATATTTCCATGATTTTTCTTTGCTTTTCAACTTAATTTATGCTGGGTAACTTTTTGGGTGAAGGCACAATATATTTAACTTTTTATATATTAAGTGTGTCAGGCTTTTTTTTTTTCATAGTTTCTGAGTTTAAATTCAATTTTCCATCTGGAGCACTGAGGATAGAAGTTGGGGAAATCCAAAATTTAGTAAAATGTTCTAAGAATAAGAAAAATATCATTTACTTTGTATTCAAAGGTTCTTTCTGATAGGCACCCTGCTTTCTATACCTTATACTTTACCTTGTTTAGTTACACATGAAGTAAGAAGTTGGGCAGAAAGGATTAAAAACCATATTTGTTTAAATTTAATGTCCTCACCCTGAATCACAGCAGTGCTTTCTGCTGAATTCTCCATTGCCTTCTATTCCCTTTATTAAAAGAAAAAATTCACCAACATAATCAAAGCTGCAGGTTTTTTGAAGTAGAAATTCCTGGAGCAGGGACCACTCAAAGAGGGGTTGCAGGAATGCTCTGGGCTTCTAGGTTACCTGGGTTTCATAAAGGAATTTAAGGACATACTATAGCATAGGCAAGTGAGTACAGAGTTTATTAGGAAACAAGAAAAAAGATGGTACACACCTGAGATAGGGGTGTGAGCATGCTAGAGGTTATATACAACTTGGGGCTCAGCATAGGCCTTTTTAAAGCCCTTCCTCTTCCCCTTTCCCCATATTAAGGAGGAATCTTGTCTATTTGCTGTCTTGATTGGTTGCCTTTCTACCTTCACCTGTATTGTTTCAGGGAACCAATGGGTAGGGTTTCTGTTTGGAGTTATCCAGGGCTTCTTTTGAGGGAGTTTCAAATGAGACCTCAGGACCATGGTCTTGGGGGGCTTTTTGGCTGTAATGATTACAGTTTTGTTCTCAAGCAGCTGCCTCCCCTCAGGGGGTTTCTGGGTGGGGTCTCATGGCTCTGTTCTGACCAGTAACCTTCCCTCATTTCCTATACTAACCTGCCTCAGCGGGGAGTGAGAGTAAGAGTTTCAATAGCCATCTTGATCACAGCTCCTTATAAAGGCATTTAGGGGATCATGGAAGATCCTTATTATGTAGGGAGGCTTTACAAATAGGTCTTGCAATTCAGGAAACAGATAAACATCTATTAATGTGGTATGCTTATCTATGCAGGGAAACTTTAGCTACTGGAGAGTAAATAGTTTATCACCAGATTTGCTTCAAAGAAACTTTAGAGGATGTCATCTATTTTCTCAGAAAGCCCCTTCAGTCCATTGTTTTTGTCTTCTGAAAAGTCCCTGTCATTTCTCAGCAATGCTGAATATAGGTGGGCATTTTGTTTAACTTAACACACTAATTTCTAATGATCTGTGCATGTTTTTAGGGGAAAAAGCTATTAAAAGGTAACTGAGACATATAAGTTCTAATTTTCTTTCTTTTTAAAAAATTGGATCATAATAGTAATACACTTTCATCATGTTCTCTTTCTCTCCCTCTCCCATTCACTTTGTCTTTAAAACAATGTAATAGGCAACTATAAACTCTCCATCCAAAACAAAAAGTAAATTCTTCACATTAACTATCAACAATCACAATTTCAAAGACATATGTTATCCAATCCCTATGTTTAATTTCTGTCATTTCTACCCCTTTCACATCTTTTTTCTTCTTCTCTCCTCATTGCAGTCTGTTCTTATTATCCTCCTCAATTGTAATTTCAAATGGTTTTGTCTTTGCAAGATTTTCCTCTCTGTCAGCAAAGAAAGATGTTCAAACACTGGAATTTAAAATGAAATTTCCTTAAATTTTAATTCCCTTAAAATGTTAATTGCAATGTAGATTCAGGCACACAATCTCAGGTATTTTGAGTCAATGAATCTGGGGAGGGCAGAGATATTTGCATTTCTAATAGACAACTAGGTTGTGCTAATATTCCAGACCATTTGAGTAGCATTAATATAAAACTTATGTAGGCCAGATGATTCTTAATTCTATAATTTTTCATATATGTTCCATTATTAACACTTTTCTTTTAGATTAATTTTCTCAAGGCTATGATGATCAGACATACATTTTATGCTGAGTTATAACTCTTAATCTCCTCTCAATTAACATAGCTTAGTTCTTCCAGAATTTTTCTGCTTAGTCTTTAAAGAGAGGCCAAGATAGATGAACTACTAGAGCTACATTGAATTTGATTTGCTTAATATTTGCCAGGGATCATAATTCCTTCAATGTAAGAAGCCAATCATTGTAAGATGTGTCATTGTACACGTCACAAAGAAAGAAAATGGGTGCTAATTAAACTATGCCACAATGCTAAGAAACAACCAATTTCAAGATATACACCTTTTTGGAATTGTTAAAATGAGAATCATCTTAGCATTGACTAAGTTCAGATATATCTTTGTCCACTCTTTTATTTTAACCCTAGTGTCATTTTATTTTATTTACCAAGTGAAAATAGCATAGAGCTTAAAGCTTAAAACTGTATTTTTAAACCTAACAATATGATTGCATTTGTCTCTTCACAGAGTAGCTCAATACATTGAAATCATTGTGTAAATGAGAAAATCATCTCCCCTATTCTTCCAGATTCTATAAAGGTTTAATTTTACTGTAAATATTTTTAGATTCTTTCTTTATCTTTTCATTCTCTCCATAGAGATTAAGTGAATTATCTGACTGTAGAGTTTGGGAGCTCTAGACATGAAAAGTTCAGCACCTCCCATTCTATCCTCTTTTCTAAAGCCAACTTAATTACACTTTCTAGTGGGCTTGCCTTTCCATCCTCTATATTTCCTAGATGTACCAGTCTCATTTGGGAGGGAGGTTGAGATTGTGTAACTCTGCCCATGGGTAGACTGGTAAAAATAAATTTGCCATTCTCTTTCTTAGATTTATTTTATTTTTTATTTCTCCTCCCCCATTGTTTTCACTGGCTGTCTGCTCTCTGTGTCTGTTCATTGTGTGCTTGGCTTATTTTTTTTTTTAGTTTTTTGGAGGCCTGGGAACTGAACCCAGGACCTCCTATGTGGGTAGGAGTAGCCCAATGGCTTGAGCCAACTCCACTCCCACTTTTTGTGTCTCTCATTATGTTTTCTTATTGTGTCTTTTCACTGTATCATCTCATTGCAGTCTCTTGTTGCATCAGCTCACTGCATCAGCCCATCATATTAGCTTGCTGTCTTGCTAGTTCTCTTTAGGAGGCACTGGGTAACCAAACCTGGGACTTCCCATGTGGTAGGTAGGCACCCAACTGTGGTAGCCACATCCACTTCCCAAACTCTCATTTTTAACCAATCCATTCTTAGTGTAAATATTGGTTACTCCTGCAACCTAGTTTTGAGTGTGTGTGTATGTGATTTTCCTATATCCCATCTTTCCAACTTTCCAATTCCAGGTAACCAACCCAAATTCTGAGTTGATTATTCCATTTAGCTTATAGTTTAGCTTTAATTTATCAATATGTATATGATAATTGTATGATTGCACAATTTAGAAGTGTTCACATATTTTTCTTTGTAGGGGTAGTTATCAGTATGGTTTGTTTGCTTTTGGATTTTCTTTTGGTGTGTTTTCCTAAGATTGATGTGTTCTGCTTTGGTTCTATTTGCATTTCAGGATTTTGTTTTATTCTTTTCAAATATTTTATTAAATTTGATTATTTATTTATACTGATATACTTGAATTTGTCACCACTCAGCTTTATGATATGTGACTTGTGTCCATCACAGCCCATTTTAATATTGTTATCCTTTGCAGTTTTGAGAAATGCAATTATTCTAAGAATGTTGTCAAAATTGTTTTTTATTTCTTTGCTTTTAAAAAATATATGTTTTAACCTTGTTCGGCTTATTTTACATATTATTGCTTTGCATATCCCTTACATGAAATGTTTTTCTTAAATTTAAGATACATGAATACACACACACGTTTCATTTATTTAATTTACATTGTATTCCTATATATTTATAAGGTGTTATTTTCAGTACATTTTATACTTCTTTTAAAGTACCTTTGTTTTTTAGGATAGTATTTGGAGGTATTTTAAACTCATGAATGTTACTCACAGTCATAGAACTGCTCAGTTTATCAACCTTTCACTTCTTTTGTGGTAAAATTGCAGGATTCTGAGCACAGTGTGGGTTACATGTTCTTATATTAGAGAGGTGGGGGTTGGTAGTTTGCGCAGGTCATCAGTCCTGCAGATTACTTATTCTTTGGATCACCGGGTTTAGCACCATATGGTGTTCTTAACCCTTTTGTTCCACAGACCCTTTTGCCAGTCAGGTGAAAACCACAGACCCCTTACTAAGTCCTTATTAATATGTGTAATATAAGTCCTTACTAATATATGTAGCTACTTATTCATAAAATAAAACCATATAAAATAAGTAATGGAATACCCAACTCAGAATTTAGGTTGGCTGTTTTGAATTTAAGGATTGGAAAGTTTGGAAACAGGAAATTCACACATTCACTAAAAAGTAGATTCAAAGATGGTTTTATATTTACAACAATGGATTTCTTTACAATGAGTTTTAAAATTGCACTTACCCATTCAGCCACAGGCAGAGCTGTATAACCTCACACCTCCCCAAATGATGCTGGTGTGTCTATGAAATGCGTTTGGAATTGTTGATAATTTAAAAGCATCAATGACCTAGTTTGTGTTTTTGGTGGACAGCTTATAGGTGTTGTGTACATTATTCCTAAAGAAGAGATTGTGAACAGAGAATTAATGAGGGAAGGTCATGATGGAAGTATGTAATTGGTACATAAATGAGCCAAAGATGACCCCTGATTCTGTACTGTGTGTTGTTCAGCTCTTCACAGAAGCCCAGGGTAGTTTAGTCTCCCTCAAAACCACCACAATGCAAAACTCAAATCCTTGCACATACAACTGGTTTAAAAATAGCCCAAATAAGTGTTTCTTATCCATTTAGAGCTGATCTGTTTTGCACACCCTGAAAAACTGCTTCCAATATCTGCTAATCATAGAAAATGTAAAATTCTGTTATAAATTCTGTGCCTAAGAAATCTCTGACCCAGAGACACCCCATCGTGCTGATTCTCAGACATCACCTTGAGTGCTAAGCCTCCACAGCCATGGCCCTCTTCCCCTTCTAACAGTCCCTTGCATTATCTGTAAGGTCCTATGTTGGGAAGAATTGCCCCTCCCTGGCAGCCTGTTCAAGTGCCATCCAAAAAATTCTCTGTGTTAGTATCATCTATTAGATACTAATTTTAAGAACTTTAAATTAAGAATTAAAGTTCTTAATTTGAACTTTCACTGTCCTGATTTTGTCTTTTACTGTCAAATTGCTATATTCAAATGATACTTTCACCATAAGATGTTCAACTGTCTTAAACAGCTCTGAAAACCTCAAAGGTAAGGTAAATATTTGCACTATAGTTATGAATTGGGGATTATGATTAATCTGCAATACAGGGCTGTGCATATGAGGTCCAATTAAAAAAGAAAATAAGAGATCATAAAAAGTCCCTGTCAACTTTTTATAACACTTTCACCTAAAAACACAAGTAGATCAGTAGAAAATTAGGGAATGGAGTGTATTTGGCAAAGGAGAATTTGGCAGAAGATACTGGAACAATTCAGGGCAAAGGCATTAAAGTGAAACGAAGCTGGTTTTTAATCCATTTTCTCTTCCTTTTTATATCATGTGTAAATCTGGAAGAAGTTACATTTGTCCAGTAATTTAATGGACAATAAGAATATGTGCATTAATTTATAATGTACATATTCTTGGAACACAAACCTTTAACACCTTTTGGTATATTCCACACACAAAAACCAAAATTACACATGTTGAGGGTGATTACTGCCAAAACTTGGAAGTTGGAAAATGTGTAAAAATATGATGTTGGAAATAAATAAGTTGAAAACCCCAAATGGAATGTTTACATTGGTAAATGAAATTTCATTATGTAGATACAGAATGTTAAGAGAACAAAAGCTGTCTCAAGAGAGCTGACCCAGCCAGCTTGGGGTAAGAAAGGGTGTATCCATGACCCAGAATCTTCTGAGTTCAGGGCTGGCATCTCCTGGGGCCTTGGCACCTCTTCTGCAGAATTCCAGGCCTGCTCTTTACTGTGGGGAAAATGCTGCTCCATCAACTCTGTCTTGGGCCAGGAGACACAGAGTGTGTGGGATTCAGAAGCCACCAGTAAGTGTTTTTTTATGTTCTCTTTGCTTTTTAGGCAGTTCTAAAGCTAGGAGGAAACTGATGTGGACATTAATAGTAGGAGAAAATTTCTCAAGAAGGAAAGGCCTGATAATATTAACCTAAAACTTCAACAGTTTTGGACCAAATTATCAATAGTTAAGCTGTATTGGTGATAGATTGGATTATGGGGTTTAAAAAAGTACTAGTGGGCCAGGGGGAGGAAAGCTGTATTGGATGAAAATTCTACTGCTAATGTGAGGTCAGAAAGGGTAACCTAGGTTTTCAAGCAGGCAAATGCTGAGGGGATGTATTAAGTTATATTTGAGTTGTGACCAAGGGCCCTACAGGGGTAGTTGTCCTATTTCTTAATTTGAACTTTCACTGTCCTGATTTTGTCTTTTACTATCAAATTGCTATATTCAAATGTCCTCAGAATGTATGTGCAAGTATGTTAGTGCAAAAATCTAAGGTCTCAGACTCTAGAAGCAGACTGATTTAAAGAGCCATTATGCCACTCTCTTCATGTGTGACCATCAGCAAATTATCCAGACTTCATTTTATCATGTAATGAAAGCCAAATCACCTCTAATTTCACAATTTCATTGTGAACATTTAAAATATAAACATAGAGGTCCCACTATGATTTTAAAGGAGAGACATAATCTGGAGAGTCCATGAAATTAGGTTAACATTGGTTATTGTACATAGTGATTATTCAGATTCTGATTTAAATCATTATTGTTCTCTATAAGTATAATTTGAAAAAGTTTCCTTTCCTCTAAAGGATTATAGATTATTCTCATTAAAGATAACTCCTAGTAACTTATGCTGTACTAGAATCCATTAATTTTGGAAAGAATGATGCATCCATTAGTTTGATTTCCATGCTACTTTAAAAAGAATGCAGTATGTTTGAATAAAATAAGAGGAAAACATGTCCAAAATAGTGGATGCTTAGGTTAAAGAGAGAGAGAGCAGTGTCCCAGGTGCCTATAATATACAGAGGGGTAGTATTTCTCAAAGGGATGTCAGATTATCCAGATAACCCCTTGCTGGGTAGTTCCTCACCCAACATGTCTTTCACTCTAATGAGTGCAAACAATGGCACTAATTCCATTCAACTTCCCCAGACAGGAACTGCTAACAAAGGCAGGAAGTGATTTATTAAGGAATCACAATTTACACATCCTAAATTAAACTGTTATTCTTAAATAAAAATTCTGCTGGTCTCCAGCATCTGTGTTTTCTATTCAATCCTGGAAAAAAATGTGTGTCATGAAATGAACGAAATAGTTCAGGTGATGCAGGGATCATTTAATCTGACACAGGAAGAAAAGATGAAAACACACTTGTAAACATAATCAGGTGATATCTCTTACAAATGCTGTGGCTACTGTTGTATCACTTAGATGTGTTTCCCCTTGAGTGACCACCCCAGTTAGCCCTGCTCTGGGCATAACCACAACTAGCAGGGCCTTTACCTCCATACAGTTTGGATAAGAACCATCCTTAGCTTCTATGAATGACCACTGATGCTTTTTCTCCAAATGGCCCCTGCCTCTTCTTCTCCATAAGGTCACTTGCCTTTTTGCACTGCAATAGCAAATCCTGTATCTCCATATGGCTTGGATAAGAGCTGCCCTTGTCACTTCTGATTTTCATTCTGCATAGTTTGAAACTTCCAATTCCAAGTATCCATAGGAAAGCCCTACCCCTCCCATTTGGGTCATAATAAAGGCAAGAGCCTGAGACCCACATGTGTTTCTCCACCCCTCAATCTCCTCCATGGACCCTCATAGGAACCTAAATTAGGTAAGCCCTCATTCTCCATAGTCTTGTCCAAAAACCACACCCAAATCAAGTTTTATTAATGCCATTCTGGAAGATCATATTATGTACTCCTCTCATAACACTTTTTATGAAAGTGTGTGTGTGTGTGTGTGTGTGTGTGTGTGTGTGTTTAAGTGGATGCAGAACAAAAAAGTCCTAGCATTTATATATTCAATGTATAGGTTCTGAGTTTACATTCAGATTTGCATTTGGAGAACTGGGGACAGAAGCTTATGGCAAGGCCAACATTTAGAAAAATGCCCTTAGAATAAGAAAATACATCATTTATTATTTTTTAACATTTTATTTTAATATTTTTAATAAAGGTAGTTAATACAAATATATAGTTTTCAGAATCAAGAATTTAAAAGCCTTCTAAGGAAAAAGAAATGATATTCCTGTTTTCTCTTAGAATATAATTTATTTTTTGAGTGGATGTTTGAGACAAGAGCTGTGTCAAGTACTTCATGTCCTTAACAAGAAACTGTGGCTCAAGAGAGTTGCCCAACCTATGTTAACAAGATTGCACAAGGGCCGGGAAAAAGCTCTTGGTCAGTGCAATAAGTGCGAGGGCGTGGCCCCTAAGCTCAGGGGTCGAGCCTGGAGGAGGGCGCGCATGCCCCGGGGGGCTTGGGCTGGGGGCCTAGGAGTGCCCACACCTGCAGGCTCCTGGGCAGCGGGGCTGCCTCTATCCTCCCTACCTCCCCCGACGTGGCCAGAAGTGGTGGCGGCTTCCGCTGGACTGGCTGGATACGGAGAGCGGGAGGGGACAGTCTCAGCCCCCAGGCTGCCTTCTCTGTCCAGTCCTGAAATAAGCCTGGTTCTCCTTGGTGCCCCAGGAGGGCCCTGTGTGGACTTTGATCCAGTGGGTAAATTAGAGGGATTCCAGCTGGCAGGAGGCTCATTCATTCTCACTCCTACCCCCTGGGTAGGAAACTGGTCCTCGGGAAAGGAAGTGACTGGGCCAAGGAGGGCAAAGACGGTGGCCGGAGCTCAGCGGCATTTCCTGAGGTCTCCTGGGTGCAGGGCTCCAGAGGTTGAATTAGGCTCTGAACCCTGCCCCTATGCCCCCCACCCTGATTCTGCAAGGAGATGGTCACAGAGGGATACAGCCCCATTTGGTAGAGCCCAGTGGCAGAAAGTCCCCAGGACCTGCGGGGTCAGGAGAGCCCAGGACAGTGTGATTGAAAGGAAAAGTGACCCGCAGGTATAGGAGCCAGCCAGGAGTGCACACCAAAGCTCCCTTGCCAGGCCCTGTGCTGGGCACCAGGGATAAGGAGCTGAACAAGGGCTGGGGGTGGAGACCCAGGCCTGGCGACAGTCATTATGAAGGGAAGCATTGGATTCCTCTAGGTTCTTGGCTATGATGCATAAATGAATTTATGAACATGCCAGTTTATTTAGGCTAGTAAAAAGAATTTATTTGGGAAATGTGGGAAAGAACAGAGCTTGCTGAGAAATGGGAAAGAAAGACAGAAATACACACCAAGATTTGGTGTGGGCTCCTCCAGGCAGAAAGAGTGTACTCTGCCTTCTGTGGTTACCTTTTAAACTGTTAATTATTCCACCCTCTTCCTAATGATAAGGTAATGCACCCCAGCTGGTATTGGGGTAACCAATACCAACTGTGGGACCAAAGGTTAGGACTCTTTGGAATATCTGGGGCCAAGGGGAGGTCCCAGAAAGAGAAACTGGGACCTCAACATTATACTCAAGGTCTTGCAGCCATGTTATCTTCCAGCCATGTGGTCTGCCAGCCATATTGTGGCTCATCTTCTCCTCTGTTACCCTGTACTAACCTGCCTCAATTACCCAGGGTGACTGCAGCCCAGAGAAGGCACCCTAATCCAACCCAGTCCAGAGGTGATGGTCAGGATTTTAGAATGGGGAGGGGGACTTCATTTGTTTTTCAGCCTAGTTTCCTGGTACCAGCCTTGTGTTGGGCAATGCCAAGAATCCAATTGGGAAGCTCATCTGGCCTCCTCTCTGGGAAGCACAGTAGCTGTTTGTCATTGCTAATCTCCTATATAAGACTGTAAGCCTCTTTGCCTAAATGCAGCTGACATTCACCTCCCTGTCTGCCACAGTCCACTCAGTGCCCCTGTCTCAGCCCAAGTGACCATTCAGAACAGATTCCTACCTGTCTTAGGTCATGTCCTGTGACTTTTCCTCCTGGAAGCCTTCCTTGAGCTAATCTCCTGCCCAAGGTTGAGCTGATGGTTGAGAAGGGTTTAACACCATGCCTAGCTCCCAGTAAATGTGCTAGCATGAGAGGCATTGCAGTGAGTTAGTTAAGAGCTCTGGAGCTGAACCCAGGTTCAATTCTTAGTTCCACCACTCTGTAATTCTATGATCTTAGACAAGTGGCTAACCTCTCAGTTTCCTCCTTGATAATGTGGATGATGATGATAATGTTTAGCTCAGTAGGAAGGCATTCGGTGCTTTAACTTTAGAGCCAGAACAGACTCAGAAAAGTGTATTTAAAGTGTATGTAAAGGGCTCTGGAGCTAGGCTTTCCTTGGTTCCATTCTTGGCTTCATCACTTCCAGCTCTGTGACCTTGGACATGCTACTTCCCCTTTTCCAGGCTTAGTCTCCTCTTCTGTAAAGTGGACAGCATAATCCACAGTTCACTGAATAAACATAGTCCATTGAGGTAGTCACATGTGCCAGGCTCTGTGCAGGACACATAGATGTGGTCCAGGGCAGTGTGAGCCCAGAAGAAGTGCCTGCCCTAGTGGGGGTGGCAGAGGATGGTCATGTGACATACATCCCTTGAGCTTCCTGTGTGCTGGACATAGTGCTGGGTGATGGTGGGAAACCAGGCCTGAATCATCCAACACCTGTCCTAGAGTAGCTCAGAGACCTGTGAGGGAGACGCATAAGGATATAGCAGGTGTGGAGGGTGGAGGGGATGCCAGAGGAGCTCAGAGGGAGGGGTGTTTGGACACAGAAGGCTGTGCAGGTGAAGCAGGCTAGATAGGGAGTCAATAGATGGATCTGGGACCTGAAAAAAGTCTATGTGGACATCAGAACCCCCAAGATGGCTGCTGGAAGACCCTTGTGAGAAACTCCCATTCAGAACAAGATTTCCTCCGGAAACCAGGAGAATACCTGGATATTCTCCAGGGACCTTATCATTGGGCCCTTCCAGGGGATTGATGGGTGGGGTAATCAATCAAAACAGCAGACAGCTGAGACTCCTGTGCCATTAGCAAAGGGGTGGAATAATTAATGGTTTAAAAAGCAAGCACAGAGCCCGAACTCCTTGTCATCTCTCTTGCCTTTTGACCCCTGTTCCTGCCTTCTGTGCCCTACTCTCACCATTTTTCCCCTGCCATGGTGGCCACACAAGTAAAACCTGGGCATTTATAATCTATAATGGACAATTGTAGTCTGTAAATCAGCTCACTTTATCATTCTTCAGCCCTTTCCTCTCTCTGGGACCCATGATCTGTTATTTTCTCCCATTACTTTTCCCTCCCTACCTTAATAAATTACTGGCCTAATCAATATGGCATGCTCTTGAAATTCATTTCTTGTAGTTTGGTCAAGGACCTAGACAAAATCTGGCTATACAGGTGAGGTTGCATGTCTTGAGTCTAGAGGGACAGGCATCAGCCAAGAGGCCCTTTGACTAAGCATATGAGAGCATGATATTGAGCTCCAGGTGGGGCATGACAGGAAGAGTGGTCCAAGGCCATCAGGAGCCTGCCTGGCTGCATTGGCAATCTTTTTTTGAAGGGCACACAGCTCAGGAGCACCTGAAAGCACAGTCCACTGGCCACCCCAAGCCTCTCATTCATCCTCTTGTGTTTCCTGGGGCCTCCTTCCTGCAGGGGCCCATGTGGAGTGCTGGTGACTCCATGATGGGACAGAAAGTGAGGCCAGTGACACTCACTGAGTGTCAGCAACCCCAGCCCATGCCTGGTGCTCAGGGTTCTAAGTTCTCTGATGCCCTGGAGCAGAGGTGCCAACCTGTTCTGGGATGATGGAGCAGAGGTTCTGAACCCAGGGCCCCACAGCAGGACTGGAACTTGTTTGTGTGCTTTCTGAGCTCGTGTTCTTGCACAATGTGCCTCCTCTACTGAGTTGTCTTTGTGTCTGAAGGAGACAGAGGTTTTTCCAGAGGCCTAGGTATTGGTCATTGGGTTGAGAGCTCTGGGCCCTCAGCCACGGGGGCACACTGCCACAAGTACTCCTATGGTTGGGCCTCTGACTGGTTCAGGGGGATCCAGGACCCAACCACCAGATTAGGGAGGGAGCAGATAAGACTTTCACTGAGAGTCAGGAAATGGGGGCAGGAGGCCCTGCAAACCACAGAGGGGGCCTCACATAGCCTTGGGTGGGGAAGGTGTGTTGGGGGACCTTGGGCAGTCACTGAGGGTCAGCAGCTCCATTCTAGAAGCACAACTGTTGTGCAGCCACAGCCTGTAGTTAATTTGGTCAAGAAAAAGGGCAATGAGGTCAGGGAGTAAGGATGGGCCTGTAGTCCAGAGAGCAGACTGAGTGGGGAGCGGTGTTATGGGGGAAGAAACACAGTGGAGGAGAAGGAGCTGGAAGGGTCATTTTGTTCAACCCCATCTAAATAGGTTTGAATACCTGAAAGAACCAGGGATAATGTTCTAGAAAAATGTAACCTACCAGACTGACTCAGATGTGGTGGCACAGTCCAGACAGACCAGTCACCATAGAAGAAACGGGGAAGTTGCCAAAGAGCTCTCCCACTGTCCTCCTCCCAAAAGACACAGGATGCTCAGGGTGGCATTGGGAGCTCCCCCAGTGTCTCCAGCAGGTCTGAGGTGAGGAGGCTGTGGCAGAGCAGCTGAGGGACAGGTGTGGACATGGGTGGTGTTAGGCCACCCATCTCTGGGGTCAGGGAGGGAGCAGGGGGTGAGCTGCTCCCAAAGAAAAGAGGCTGGGCAGGAGCTCTGAGGGAGAGCAGAGGGTTTGCCTGCAGAGAAATTGGCTATTGGAAGTGCCCAGCTGTTGGCAGGGCTGAAGAAGGGGTCCTGTATTCCTTCACTGAGCCCGTGGGGGATGAGCCCCATCTGCAGCCAACCTCAGAGCTGGGCACTGCCATGACCTTAGAGTTGGACATGGGCAGGAGCAGACACATCCCAAGCAATTCATAGAAGAGGTGCTTAGAGATGGTGCTAAGTGCTGGGAAGGAAGACAACCCTGTCATTGAGGGGGTTACTTGAGAGGGGTGGGGAGGAGGTGGTGTTTGAAGGATGCTTGAAAGCTGGAGGAGAGCCAGGGTGGGCTTCCTGGGGCACCTGGGCCAGGAATGAGCTTGGAGGTGGTGGGCAGTGGCCAGGAACATCATGAGGGCAGAGTGAGTGAGGGGGCCAGGGGGGAGTGAGCCTGACCTGGTGAGAGTCTGGATTTTGGTCTAAGTGCAGTGAGGCCAGGTAAGGCAGGGGAGTGATGCGACCTGGGTGTTTTGGGTTTTTTAGAATTTTAATAATAGGCTTGTTGAGCTAAAATCCACATACCACACAATTCCCCCATTTAAAATGTTCCATCTGATGGCTTTTCATACATTCAGAGTTGTGGCACCATCACTGTAATAAGCTTCGGAATGCTCTGATCACCCCAGAAGGAAACCCTGTGCCCCCTGCTGCTGTCTCCTCTCCCCACCATCCCCTCAGCCCTAACAGCCACTCATCTTTCTGCCTCTGGATTTGCCTCTTCTGGACATTTCATAAAAATGGAATCACTTGTCCTTTTGTGTGTGGCTTCTCTCATCTAGCATAATGCTTTCAGGGTTGATGCATGTGGTGGCATGTACCAAAACTCCTTCCTCTTCGCCTCCAAATGCTAATACAATACACATGCTTACTCATCCTCTTCACCTCCAAATATCCCTACAATACACAGTGCTTACTCCTCCTCTTCACCTCTAAATTCCCCTACAATTGACAGTGTTTTCTCACAGTGTCTACTTCTGGTTATTGTGAATAATGCTCCTGGAGCGTAGGTGCCCAAGCTTGTGAGGGGGGATGCTGCCATTTGGCTTGGGTGTGCACCTAGGAATGGAATTGCTGGGTCAGATGGCAGCTGTGTTGAACCTTTTGAAGAACTGTGAGGCTGGTTTTCCAAAGCAGGTGAACCAGTTTACATTCCCTTTGTTTGTGTATGAGGTTCTGATTTCCCCACATCCTCACCAACATTTGTTAATATCTGACTTTTTGATGAAATCATCCCAGTGTGGGTGAAGTTGTGCCATTGATGACTGATGTGGAGCATCTCTTTATGTGCTAATTGTCACTTGTATACCTTCTTTGGAGAAATGTTTTTTTTTCCAGATCCTTTTTCCGTATTTTAATCGGGCTGTTTGCACTAAGTCACTTTTCAAAAAGTCTAGTTAGTCTGTGGTGTTGGGGACAGACTTCAGAGGGTCAGAGTGGGAGCAGGGCTGTGGTAGAAAGGAGCAAGTTTCTCTCCTGAGGGAGGGAGGGGGCTGGGCCTGGGGACAGCATGGGAGAGGCAGCACCCAGTAGGGCCAGCACCAAGGGCAGGGGGAGCATGTCCTGGGAGTGGACGCAGGCCTTCAATGAGAAGGGGCACATGGGGTGCCAGTGAGCAGGGACATCAATGGTGGTCAAGGCTGGGAAGTAACCTCTGGATGGCCAGCATGTCAGGGAGCAGTTTTCACTGAATGATGATGTCAGAACTGGGGTTAGAGTGACCCTGAGGTAAGGCAGGGATGTGGGGGCAGGATGAGGGGAGGGCAGGGGCGAGGTTGAAGAGAAGCAGGGCTTCCTTCCCCAGCACCAGCAGAGTAGAGTCCAGAGAAGACTGGCAGGAGAAGAAAGGGGATAACTGGTGGGCAGGCTGCCAGACCAGGTGGGACAGAGCCTAATGGCAACAAAATCACAGCAATTTGTCCAGAGCATAAGAGCCGCCAGCCACTCAAACCTGCTGATTGACCCGCTCCCGCTGGCAAGAGGCAGGAGGGGGAGCTCCTGGACCCACCAGCTCTGGGCTCTGGGCTTTATCTCATCCAAGCCAGGGGGCCTCGGATTGCCGCGGGTTTTCTTAGGGCAAGTTGGGTCCCCCCAGGGTCAGGTGCGTGCTGCTCGCGGGCACTCATCTCCGTGGAGCGTGGAGCCTGCCATGCCCTCCTCGCCCCACGCTGGGATTAGGAGAAGAGGAAGAGAATCCGATGGCGTTGGGTGAGCGCGGTTCTTTCCTTCCACAGGAATCCTGCTCAGTCCTACAGGAATCCACTCAGTCAGGCCTCCCGCAGCCCCCCGGGGATTGACTCTCTTATCCCCACTTTAACTGGAGCGCCTTCCCCAGGACCAGGGGAAAGCCCCCCAAATCTGGGCGCCATGTTTCTTGACTTTCTCTGTAAAGGGTGAGAGAGTAAATGGGTTAAACTGTCAGGGCCAGGAGGCAGTGGAGGTGTTAAGGGTCATCATAAAACCACTCCAGAGGCCCAGCTCAGAGTCAGCTGCCCCCTACTTCCCTTCATGTCTTGCCACCCGCGGGAATTGTGCAGCACTCCTGGCTCAGCACTTGCTGCTGCAGGAAGGACAGTGGGCCGCTATGCAGGTAGAGGTGGCACTTTAGCGGTGGTGGAGCAAGAGCAGTAGGGCCTGGCTCCGCTGGCTCAGTGCGCGGAGCAGGCCAGACGCCGCAGGGAGCAGGCAAGCTCTAGGCCCTCCAGACCCCAGGCAGGGAGACTGAGGGTGGAGGCCGAAACCACTTTTATTTAATTACATAATAACTGTTTAGGTGGAAATACTTCGTAAGCAAGCCCAGACTAGAAGAGGTAGAGAAGCAGTCTCAGCACCTACCTCCATCACCTGTTAGGACACTTCGTTTCTTTCTTCCTTTTTAAATTATGCATTTTTAACGTTTACAGTGTTGTAATCAGAGGGTGCATACAATTTTTCCCCAAATTGATTTTCCTGATACATATTAATAAATCATACAATTCAAACAAATAAAAGATTGTACAAGTAAGAAATGTGGGAAAGGAATAAAATACCCAGATGTGTTTCATGTTTACATTCTTGCTTTGTATCATTACACTGTCTTCTGCCAAGTAGACATTAGACAAATTCCTTACTCTTCCATTCCCTCATTTTTTCCTGACCATAAATGTTTCAGTATAAAAATGTTATAAAATGATAATAGGGGCTTTCCTTGACTTTAAAATTGGCCATTAGAAGCATAATATTGACTAATTGATTCATCATAATCCTTAGATAAGGGCAGAATTTCCTAATTAGTTCATGCATTTCTATTTTACATTTTTGTTTATAATATTGGATTAAGCACTGACAAGCCTGCCATTCAAAAGAAAAATTAGCACCTTGACAAAATCTAATATTCAGCTATTACAATTGTTGAGTGTATGGTGTTCATTTCCTGTTATTAAATTACTCTTGTTCCATTACCATTTACATCCTAAACATTTTTCTTTTCTTCTTTCCATTTCATATTGTTTTCTCAGAATCATTCTAAGTTATATTCTCAAATGTTTCTGTCCCTGAATCATTTCTTCTCTGATCTCTTTTTTTACCTTATATTTTCCTTGCAATTTCTTGTTCTTCTGATTTCTTATTTGTAGGACCCCCACACATTTTCACTGTGCCTGCAATTTTTCCATTGCTTTCCACAGCCCAATTCCACTGGAACTTCAATCTGCTCAGCCCTAATGGCCTATGTGGGATATGAAAGCTCAGTCCTTGGGTGACCATAATCCTAGCCAAGCTGTTACTGACCCCTCTCCTGCAATGGTGGAAAGGTAACCCAGACTCTGTAGAGGCTAAACTACTGCATGGCCTTGTCATTAGAGAAAACTAATGAAAAGAGGGAAAGGAAGAAAAGCAGACTAGGAGACTTCTGGACAGGAATTAAGTCTGATTTGATGGGCAGTCCACTCTATATGCAAACAAAAGCACTTCAACTCCTCTTTCACCATCTACTGCCATTCTCTGATAGGGATAATTGACATTTAATCAGTCTAATGAAAAGTGGTAGGTAAACACAGTCTACGCCCCACATTCCAATCCCTAAGCAACTCCATATTGAAATTAAGACCTGTCATTGTGTGAAAGAAAAAATGTTCTGACAGTAGACCAAATTAATGTCAGCATCTAGTCCTGATAAGACTAAGGACTAAGATGAAAATTGTATCATTCTGGATGGCTCTAATGAAAGTCAGGATTGTGATAATTGAAACAGTGGCCTGGGGAAAGGAAGGAGGTCCATGGTGGGATGGGGGTGGAGTCTATTATTAGCAGTTTCCAGGCACTATAGACAGTCTCTTCATGTGTCAGCCACTGGGTATTAAACTTTCTGTGCCTAATTCTCTTAGGCATCAGTGAGGTACTTGTTAATTTTTGAAATAAAACTCAGTGACCTTAGATGACCTCCAAAAGCACAGATCTATTTCATTCTGGGCCTGGGAAAAGAACCCAGGGCCTCATCAAGTATATCAGGTTTGAAAATGAGTAAAGAAATAATTAGGTAGTGGAGGGAAAAGAAGAATACCATAATTTAGTTAGAATTGAAATTTTTTCTATTTTTGTCAACACTAGATTACTTGAATCAATGAGACAAAATTGCTATGGCTTCATACCTAAAGGTCAAATGGGTTGAGGCAGTGTCACTTTTTCAACAGTGTTTCTTTCAAGAACTCTACCCTGTTACATATACTTATGTGCATCCTATATTAGTTATTGCCCTTTAGCTACCTTCTCTATTTTCATTTCAATTCCTCCCATTAGTAACTGTTTTATTTTTAATGTGTACTGTTGTGTCAATCAGTTTTGTAGTACATGATTTATTCTTTTGTGTGCATATATTTTTAAGTCATGTTAAAAGTATGGGGTTATCTATCTGATTGTGTTCATTATTTACCATTCATTTGCAAATAGTCAAGATCTCTACGTATATATTTCATCTGCTGCTTCCATCTCTGGCATAGTCTCCTCTGATGAACCTCTTCCACACCTCACATATCCACTGTCCCCTGGAGGACACTCAGATTGCCCCTTAATCACCATCCTTACACATAATAGTCCCTTGTAGGCATCTGAGAGAATTTATCTAGGAAATATACCTAAGAGCAGAATTGTGCCATATCTTGCTGAATTTGTCAGATTGCACCTTAGAATGAATGTGACATTTTTCCTCCACCAATAGTGCCTAAGACCTACTCTAGGCACATATTCTCCACAAACACTTGGAATGACCCAGTACTCTATAATTTGCTAGTCTCACGAGCATGGCAAGGGCAGTGTGGTCTGAAGAGCCACACTTGCTAAGCAAGTTTTGCAGTTTGAGACATTCCTTGAAGTTCAGTCCATAATCTGTATCTTTACAAAAGGACAAATATTGTCTGTTTGCACTGATATGAAATATTTAGAATAAGAAAACTCATATATACTATAAGTAGATTAGAAGTTAACAAGAGCTGAGGGCAGGAGGAATGCAGATCTATTGTGTAATTGGTACAGAGGTTCTGTTTTGGATAATGACAAAGTTCTGATAATGGATAGTTGGGATGGTAGCACAACACTGAAAATGCAATTAGCACCACTGAATTATACACTAAAAAAATGACTAAAATGGCAAATTTTATATGATGTACATGTTACCAAAATAAAAACATCTGTCTTCATCTTTCTATGAGATATTGGTGTTTTGTTTTGTTTTTTATTGCCAAATAAATCCCTTTACGCTGAAAGTATTTGAATGTGTTCTGTTTCTGTTCCTAAAAACCATAAAACGAAATAGAACCATAACATCACATTCAAATTCATTTTTTCCTGGCTTACTTAAGTCTTTTTTCTCTTTAACAAAGTTGAAAAAATGAATCTAGATTTCCTCAGCAAAATATTTAGAGGTTTTCTTTATGTTTATTTTAAGAATGTTTTACACTGATCATGATTTTTAGATGAGAAAAAAGATCAAGTACAAGAAAACACTTCCACTTGGGCTTCTTGAAATTTTACTGTTATCCTTTCTTACATGCCTTCTCATCAAGAAATAAATAAAATATTTAAATATTCTGATCTCTTCTATATGTGTTCACTTCTTTAACACAGAGTTCTCAGGACAGCATCCAGGAGAACCAATTCCCAGGATTCCTCTGATCACTGCTGGGCACTGAACCAGACCAGACATTGGGACATCAGTAGTTTGGACATGGTTAGTGGCTGTGAGTGGTGATGATGGTGGAGACAACAGAGAAATAGAAGAACCAAGAGCTTCCCTATCCACCTCCTCCTACTCCTGCCCTGACTTGCTCAGCATTTAAGGCAGGTTTTATCTGAGCCCAAAAATTGGAACTTCTTTCCCATTTCCCACTCTGAACACCCCAGTCCTTTCCCAACCCAATGTCCAGGACTGCCTACTTTCCTGGCCTACCAAAGGCTGCTCTCCCTCCCTCTCCTCCCTCTTTTCTCTTACATCTGCAATTGAGAAAGAGAACCAAATATTTAAAAAGGACTTTAAAAAACAACATTTATTGCCTTAATTCTGAGTAAATGATAAGTTTTAATTTTTTCTAGAAAAGGAAGAACAAATAAAGACTCTCAGGTTGAAATTTAGAAATCCTAAGACAGTCATAGGCCCAGGGATTCAAATGTAAGTACTACACATGCATTCTCGACCTTCTTTCCCCTTTAATTTTTAAAAGGAAGCTCTGCAGTTGGGGGCAGGGTCATTGGAAGTGGGACATCCTTTGAGAAGTCCTGGTGATTCTTGGTATGTAGCTGTGTATCCTTGGGGCTGGATGGATCTGGTGAAAAAAGCATGCTGGGGTATTTGTCTGTCCAGTTGCTTTACAGTGTCTGCCTTTCCTGAGGTTGACTGACTCCTTCTGTGTCCTGGGTGTTGGGCCCAGGCAAGCAGGTCTGGGTCTGGTTCAAATGTGCTTTGGGTCCTAGGAAAGTTTGCATGTCAAAGGCAAGCCCAGTGCAGTAGTCCACAAGGACTGAAAACTTTTTACCAGTTGAAATGGGGGTTGTGCCCAAAGACCTCCCCCAGCTTAGGGTAGAAAGGGTGAGGCCACAGCCTCAAATCTTCTGAGGTCAGAAACAAAGGCAGTTCAAGCCGTGGAGCCTTCTCTAGAGAACCACATGCCTGCCTCACACAGGTGCAAAAAACTCGGCTATGCCTTTAGCCTCTAGTACAAGAGAAACAGAATCTGTGAGCTAAGAGGGGAGGCAGATGATTCAGCAGTTGCTCAGAGTGGAGAGTTATACTATGTGGGCTCTTGCTTTGTCACAAATTAGGGTGATTGGGTTGGGTGGTGTATTAGTCAGGCAAAGGGGTGCTGATGCAAAATACCAGAATTTGGTTGGTCTTTATAAAGGGTATTTATTTGGGGTCGAAGTCCACAGTTACCAGGCTATAAAGGGTAAGTTTCTTCCCTCACCAAAGTCCATTGCCACGTGTTGGAGCAAGACAGCTGCCGACGTTTGCCAGGGTTCAGGCTTCTTGGGTTCTCTCTTCCTGGGGCTACATTTCTCTCCAGGCTTAGCGCCTCTCTTTCCTCCACAAGGCCAGCTGTAAGCTATCAGGCAAATGGCTTGTCTCTATCCTGGGGCCTTCTCTCTTACTTCCCAGGGCTCCAGCTCAAGACTCCAACATCAAAACTGCTCCAACCCTGTCCTTTCCAATGTCTTTTATCCTTGAGACCACACCCACCAAGGGGTGGGGCTCAACGTCCTACTGACCTAGCCCAGTTAACACCCTAATCATAACCTAATCATGACCAGATAAACAGACCAGTTTACAAGTATAATGCATTATCTAATTTTGGAATTCATAATTACATCAAACTGCCCAACTGTTATACTCCACCCTCTGAATTCCAAAAATACATTACAATATTCAAAAAACCTTAAATCAGTAACAATGAAAGTACAAAATCATATCATAGGCAGTTTAAAGAAATATAGCTTGTCTTGGGGCAAAGTCCTGTCAGCTATAGACCTCTGAAACATACAAAACCATTTAACTGCCTCCAATACAAAAATGGAAAGACAAAGGATAAACATTTTCATTATTGTAATGAGAAACTGGGATGCTAAACATGAGTCATGGATCCTCTACTGTTCAGTAAACCTGCAGGGCATCCTCCATTCGATTTCAAAGTCTGAGAGTCATTCTTAAGATGATGGTTTCTTCTCCTGGGGGCCACAGGGGTACCCATCCTTTCCACAGGCTTGCCCAATGGCCATTTTCTTGGTTCCACTCTCATCAAGCATTTGGGTGTCAACCAAGCTCCAGACTTCACCCTCCAAGAGTGTTGGGGTGATTGCCACACCTTACCAATCTTTGGGATAGAGTCTTAGCCCCCCTAGTACAGGGAGGTGAAGATAACATTCCCCCTAATATTTGGCGAACAGATTCAACCCTCTCAGAGAAATGGGTTGACCACCTGGCCTTATCTAATCCATGGGGGACAGGAGCACCCCTCTCAGACCTATGGGGTGCTGACCTTAACCATCCTAATCTTTGAGGAATGTGCTCTACCCTCCTTGTACCCTGGGGCAGCAAAACTCTTCCTGAACACTGGGTAGGAACATCCACCCACTTCAAATGCTTTGGCAAACTCACCCTCTCTTCACCCTGGGGAGGCAAAACTCTCCCAGAAAATTGGGTGGGAACATCCACTCTCTTCAACTGCTGGGGAAAACTCACCCTTTCTGTACACATGGGTGGGACTCCTCTCTTGGCCCAAGGCAATATCTTAATTCCAGATCTCAGCTTCCATGCGTTTCTTCTTAAAGTTCTTTCTCCTTCAATATTTCCTTTCCATGTCCTTTTTAGTTCAAGCTGACAGTAGTTTTGTTCATACAGCACTCTCAAAAACTTTGTTGGTTTAGCATGCAGGAAGCAAGGGTCCAAGCCATTAGATTGTAAGACTTTCCACAAGTCTTTCTGAGACAACTGCATCTTCACTTTTGATTTACAAGTTCCAAGTTTAATAAAGTCCTCAAATGGGGCACTATTGTCTGGGAGCTCAATTTTCAGAGGCTTGGAATTTCCAGAGTCAGTTTCTGTTTTCTTTGTGCCCAAAATTTCAGTCCTTAATGTATTTCACTCATCTAGTATTTTGCTATAAGCTGTAATTAGAAGCCAAGCCACATTCTCCGAATTTACCTTGGAACGTTCTTCAGCTAAATGCTCTGGTTCACCATTTTCAAATTCTGTCTTCCATATAACACCAGGAGTTAATCTTGCTAAGTTCTCTGCAACTTTGAAACATGGATCGTCTTTCCTCCAGTTTCCATAATAGTTTTATTATTTACTTCTAAGGCATCATAGAAAGTCTCTTTAGCATCCATATTACTATCAACAGTCTCTTCAGAGTGATGTAGGCCTTTTCCATCAAGCATTTCACAATTCCTCCAAAAAATACCCCTTACCCATTTATAAAACCATTCCAACATTTTGGTAATTTCAAAAGCTCTTGCCCATTCCTCGGTACCAAATTCTGTATTAGTCAGCAAAAGGGGTGCTGATGCAAAATACCACAAGTCGGTTGGTCCTTATAAAGGGTATTTATTTGCAGTAGAAGTCCACAGTTACCAGGCCATAAAGGGTAAGTTTCTTCCCTCACCAAAGTCCATTGCCAAGTGTTGGAGCAAGACAGCTGATGACATTTGCCAGGGTTCAGGCTTCTTGTGTTCCTCTCTTCCTGGGGCTGCATTTCTCTCCAGGTTTAGCTCTTCTTTTTTCTCCACAAGGCCAGCTGTAGACTATCAGGCAAATGGCTTGCCTCTATCTGTGAGGCTTCTCTCTTAATTCCCTGGGCTCCAGCTCAAGACTCCAAAATCAAAACTGCCCCAACCCTGTTCTTTGCAATGTCTTTTATACTTGAGACCACACCCACCAAGGGGTGGGACTCAACGTCCTACTGACATAGCCCAGTTAATGCCCTAATCAGAACATAATCATGCCCAGATGAACAGACCAGTTTACAAGTATAATCCGTTATCTATTTTTGGAATTCATAATTACATCAAACTGTCCAACTGTTACAGGTGGTAACATTACATTTTGGAGCAAATTTCTTCAAAAGGTGGGCATCATGATGTTAAATTAAAATTTCTTTTACCTCGGATGTAATCACATAAAATTGAATTGATATCAGTGATTGATTGGATTAAGGTTAAAAATAAGAAAGGCCATATGTAGGGTTGTTGATTATGAAAAGCCAGACCCTTTCCAGTTCCTTTATATATGTGATGTCTGACATTTACAGCACTTCTGGCATACAGTTACCCTCTGCTTTTGCAGAGGAGGACTGTGGTAGCTTGGAGCTGCATGCCCCAGAAAAAAACATGTTTTTAAACTTACCCATTCCTGTGGTTGTGAACCCTTGTAAATAGGACCTGTGGATGAGGTTACCACAGTTAAGGTGTGGCCCAGCTGAATCAGGATGGATTGAAGCCTTTGTAGGGAAGGGCACAGAGACAGAAAGCCAGAGGGAAAGTCAACTGAATCTGTAAGAGAAAGGAGAAAGCAGGAAAGGCTTCCATGTGCATTTCCATGTGACAGAAATTCCAAGGACCAGGATCACTAGCAGCCAGCCCCAGAATGCCCCAGTCTTCTGGGAGAAAGCTTCACTTACCTAGCCTCAAAACTGTAAGCCAATACATCCCCATTGTTTAAAGCAGTCCATTACATGGTAATTTTTTGGCAGCTAGGAAACTAAAACAAGGCCCCAAAGCTTAAATCACTCCAAATCAATCCATAGTTTGTGCTAGAGCAGAGGTTGGAATCTGGGTCTCCAAGGATAATTTTGCCATGGAGAGGAATGTTTGAAGAGAAGGTGGGGCAAAAGTAGTTCACTATTCTCCAGGCTTTAAACTTCTTTTTTGGTCCTCTACTTTTGATTCCTACATTACAAGCAATTGAGAGAAAGAGTAAGAGGAGGAGGAAGAGGAGGAGGAGGAGGAGGAGGAGGAGGAGGAGGAAGAGAGAGAGTGACAAAGAGGAGATAGGCTTTACATATCAAATGGTTAAATACAGTAGTTTGGATTCAAACTCTTGTTTCATCCCTTCCTAAATATATGTATCATTTCTAAACCATGGTTTGATTTTTTTAACCTGTGAAGTGAAGATAAAAATATGAATTTCATAATGTATTTTTGAGGACTTAATAAAAATAGATGACGTGACAATACCTCTTACATAATAAACTCATTTAACACAAAACTCTCCCTCATGCTTCTCCTTTGGAGGCAAACCCTCCCCCTACCCCTAACTCCTGGCAACCACCCATCTCTTCTGTCTTTACCAGAATGCTCTATCAGTGGACTCACAGAGACGGAACCTTTTGAGGTTGGCTTCTCACACTCACTATAATATGTCTGGGATTGATCT
>JAQZBX010022425.1:0-31568 GCA_029593785.1 Cabassous unicinctus
GGACTTTTATATGCTTGGTTTCTGTTGTGTGAGAATTCAAGAGGACAATTAAGGGTTGTTTTAACTTACAAGCATCAATTTCTCCCAGGCTATGTCAGATACTTGAAATGGTGTGATATAAACTAATTGAATCAATATGTCTATCCAATAATCTGTTGAAGTTGCTTAACACTAATATAACTCTCTCATTTAAACGTTCGAAACAGAAACACAAACATGATTACATCTGTGTTAACATCCCAGCAGTTGTTTAAATAATGTGTTAATAAAACACACTGTCTTCAAAACTGTGATGTTAAACACATTTACTTCCTAAGAACTTACCAACAGTCTAAACAATTAAAGTAAAATCATCACAACAAAATTATTTTAATATATGTGCAATCACTTTATTTCATCAACAAAATTTCACCCAATATAAAATCTTTGTTCTATTAACTATGAATAAGTAAATGGATAAGTTTTGCAAAACCACTCCCTCACAGCAACCTTAAAGTATTTCATTATAAACAGTAGGACAAGTCCAGACACTGGTGTCATTGAACTGCAAATGAGCCATTAGTGGGTAGCATTCTAAGTCTGTACATCACATCACCTCATTTTCTTATTTTTTCCCCCCATTCTGTCTTCCCCCTCTCCAATATAGCTAGATTATACATTTCTTAAACCCTCCGGAATAACTCCAGACCAAGACAGCACTGATTTCTGAAATACCACTATTACTCCAAGACTAGTGTAGTAGAAAGACAGGAAACCAGGGACTTTACCTCCCCCTCTGCCACTCACCTAGTTGTGGGTCCTTGGGAAATTTGTGTATCCTGACTCAGCAAGGTGCTTCGTTTGAAATTTGAGGGAAATACACTTGATGTTCCTGAAGACAGCAGGCTAGATAAGATAATCTCTTGAGGACTCAAGCATTTCTAAGATCCTTTTTCATTTGATGCTCAAAACAACTGTGACTTGTAGGGAGGGCAGCCACAGATAAACAAAACAAGGTACCTTAATGACTTTCCCAAGGATACAAAGTTAGTAAATGTGAGCCTGATCTCAAATCAACATATCCTGCCTCTCAGCCCAGTCTTTTTTTTTTTTTTTTTCAATAACAATAGCTGATGTTAGTATTATAATTAGGACATAAATCAGTCATGGGCAAATGGATCTTTCATTCAGTTGCTCTGAAACTATGTCCAGTTGAAGAGGACACTGGGAATTCAAGTCTGAAAAGGTCAGATAAGATAAACGTAACAAGTCTCCATAAAGTGAACTTACTGAATTCATACTTCTTTCAAGTCTGAATTGTATATACTCACTCAAAAGAACTACCTCCTAATTTTTAAATTTGCTTTGGTCTTAAGGCAAAGGGAGATCCAAGTAAAACACCTAGTTTCTGAAGGATCTGTCAATATTCAACCCTTTCATTCTTTCCCTTTTCCATTAACTCCCATATTCTGTATCATACTATGCTTATCAGTGGTAGGCAAGGGCAGTAAGTCAAAGAGTAAGTCAAAATAAATAATTTTCCTCTCTAAACCAACAGTTTATAGAAGATTGCATTTTAGGACTTCCTTGCTAGTTATGTTTTGACAACATTCTGTCAGTTATTGATACAAGATAAATCATATCTTTGTAAATGTAAAATAAAAGAGGACAAAACATCTGACTCCCTGAGAGTCTCCTACAATGTATGAACTCTTACATAGCATGCCCATCATCAAATCATATACCTTTATTACCCACCATTGTAGGATAAGGATGAAGCTTCTATTTTGTGGCAGAAAACTAGTTCATGAGAACTGTACAATATAGAGAAAATAAACCTAGTTTAAATAAAAATGCCAAAGGCAAACAACAATCTACCCGTTTATCCATGTTTTAAATAAAGAATTTCATTTGCCAAGTCCTACAGATTCTAAGACTTCCACGTCTTGCATATCCAATTCCTTTTTTGCACCTTTGTGGGCAACTGAGTTCTTTAAGTTCTCCATGGTCTCTCATCAGGAACAATTTCAACAGCTTTCTAACTGGTCTCTTTTCTCCACATACCCCACTTTTCTGCTATATTCTAACTCCTCCAATTCATCCAATATTCAGTGCTAGATTAAGCTCCCTAAACCAAAGCTCACATTACCCTTCTAAAATTTTTTATGACTCCCCACTGCCTACAAATTAAATACGAAGGCATCAGTATAGTATTTAAGGACTGCCACAGCACAGTCCCATCATATCCTTCGGTCATATGCCCTACAATTCCCTTAGTTATTCATTCTCTTTCCAGTCAAACTGCTCTTCTCACTCTTCCTGCAACACATCCTACACTTCTCTACTTTTTTGTCCTGGCTCTTGTTATGAATTTCTGGAATTCTTACCCTATCTCTATTAAAATTTGCACATCCTTGAAGGCTCAGTTATCTGCTACCTTTGTTTATGAAGTGTTCCCTGAACACATAGTTTTTACTTCTCCTATGAATTTTATATCACCTTACAACACAGTGATTACATTTATATATGTGCCTTAATTCTAAACTGCCTATAGTGTAAGATCTTTGAAGAGAAACACTGTCTTTATTCATGGTTGTAAAATATACATCCTATCCTTACATAAAATATTCAAAATATATTTGTTGAACTGTCTTTGTTGATACCTATTATACTTTTCCTTTAAAATTACTCAGACTATGCACAAATTAACCACAGTTAACAAATAAATATAACTATACATAGTTAGGTTTTAATACAAAATATCGTCATCAACATTAACATAGCATTTAATAAAGGACTACTATGTGACAGGATGTTAGGTATATCAACTGATTTACTCATGACAACCAACTTGTGAAGTACATATTATTCCCATTTTACAGAAGAATCTTAAACTTAGAACAGGTGAAGTAACATGTCTAAGCTCACACAGCTATTCAGAGTCAGAGCTAAGCCTGGAGCCCAGAACTAAATGATAATCAAATTCTTGCTATTTCTAGTATGTTACCAAAAGCAAAGGAGTTATCAGTAAAGAAAAAAAGGGATGTCAGTATATTAAAGGATAACTTTAAATCAATGTGTACTATCTGGCATGTTTTTTACTGCCTGTATAAATCAGGTGTAGTGGTTTGCCAGTTTTGGGTAAAGAGAAATTTGTCTGAGAGTCGGTTTTGGAAGAAGACCAGTTTCCACTGCCAGATTTTCTGAGCATGGATTTTATTTCCTATAAGAGCAATCTACTTTGAACTAGTGTTTGGCAACCATCTGCTTAACATAACTGTGGGAGGTTTGTGAAGCAAATTACATTGTAAAAATATCTCTTTAATAAGGGGAGTAGAGAACTATTAACCAAACTTCTGTAAGAAATAAAATAATTCCTATGTAATATAGCTGAGTGGCTATGTTCCTGAAGAACCCCTGCCTCCAATCATAGGATTGCCAGAGGTCACTGAGGACACTTAAACCAGGTCAGAAGGCATTGCTGCTGGCATGCTAAAGAGAGAGAGAGAGATAAGGATTTTTCTTACAGGGGCACCAGCAACAGAGGGAAGGGCCAAAGACATGCCGCTTTACTGAGTCTCTGAAGTGTAGTGGCAGGAAACCCAACAGCTTCCCATCTCCTGGATTCAAACATCCTTGGTTGCTGAAATCTGGGTCATACATCCTGAGATCAAGGTGACAGGAGATCTTTCCCTAGTGTTCTTCCATAAATACTTTGCTGTGTGCCTGAGTTAAGTAACTGGAGTCAACAATTGGCCCTGAGATGCAGGGTTGGTAAGTTAGAAAATGTATAACCAATAAAATGTATCATGTAGTAACAAAGAAGAGAGAACTTGTAGTGGTGGTTAAGATGAGTGCCAGATATTTATTTTTCCCAATGTAGCAGCAGCAAATATTAATTTTTACAATGTTCATTCCTAGTTTTTTACCTCTAATTAATGGACATTTTAATTAGACATATAGACTGCATACATTAAATGGTAAACAATAATTACCAATCAACACAGGAGGTATGAGTGAATAATGGAAACACTGGCTTAGTTTACACATGTAAACTAAGATTGGGAAAGCCCCGCAGTAATTTAGGGCAAGCAGTATAGCCGTCCCTTTGCTTAGGGTATGGGATCTTGATCCAGCGCCCCAGGATTCTTTCATTTATCAGCCACAAGAGCTTCGGAAACCGAAGTCTCAATTTTCTTATCTATAAAATCAAAATAATGATAACACCTGCCTCACAGGATTGTCCTGATTATTAAATAAGATTGTATATAGAGCACCCTTAGAGCCATTTTACTTCTTATTAATAGATCTACCATATGAAATCAGTTCATAAAATGTAGAACAAACAAATATAACTGATGGGTAGGTTTACTACAGGTTAGGGAAGATATAGAAGACTTCATGAAGAAAGTGGCATTTAAGATAGTACTTACAAGTTGGATGGGATTTATATAAAAAGAAAAGATTCATGGCACTCAAGATCAGGGAGAAGCATAAAGGAAAAAGGCATGAATGCATGTTGGGTTTGAGTGACACCAAGCACACTATTTTTTCTGAAACACATACTTTTAACAGGTAACATATAAATAGAAAACATTATAAAATCAAAGAGAGTTTAAAATAGAATAAGACATAAGAGAATTTAATGCTTGAGTGGCGGCAATTTCAAAAGACAAGTGCTGTCAAATTGTTAGCTAACATGTTTCAACAACCACAGTGTAAAGGATGGAACTCCCAAGAATTCATTCATTCATCCATTCAACAATATGAACTGACCAACCTGCTTTGTGCCAGGCACTGTAATGCAGCAGTGAGCAAGGCAGATATGGTCCCTGCTTTCATGGCAGTTGTGATGTATCAGCACCATAGCAAATGTCACTGTTTAGAAACTTGATTATGACAAAATACATTGTGGTGATAGCTCTTACAATCTTGATAATATACATCTCTTCTCCCAGACTTATTCAGATGAAGCCATTTATGAATGCTTTCTTGGAAAAATTAATAGCTGACCACTACCCTGTGTTACTATTTAGTAAAAGCCTACCTTACAAAGGCAGTTAAGGGTGTACTGAAAGACTACTGGAGTAGGAATTAGAAGACTAAGATTTGAGTTTGAATTGTAATATTGTGGGCAAGCAAATTTCTTCATTGATAAACTTCAGAAAATAACATCTAACAAAAGATCATGGTGGAGATTTAAATTGAACACTGTATATGAGGGAGATCTATAAACTACAATGAACCATAAACTATGAGAAATCAATACTATTTCAAACTCTTAGAAACAAAATAAGCTCTGCCTAATCTTAGGTTTCATATATAGTTGAAAGAATGGAGATTAAGTCAACTTAAAAAAGGAAACCATAGTGAAAAGGTGAAAAGCAGTCATTTTATTAATGGCTCAAGTAACCTGATTATTCAGATCCAAGAAGGAAGGCAGAAATTTCTTTTACTAAACAGGTATCTTCAGCCCTTGCGCCAAAGCTTTAAGCAGTAAAATATGCATTTAGAGAAAAAATAATATGCTTGCCCAAGAAGAAAGGTTAAAAACCAAGCAATTAAGCCAAAGGAATGAACACATTAGGGGTTGCTTAGCTATTTAAAATACAGGTAAAGGACAAGTTCATGAGCAAATACTTAATGGCTGTTTCAGAATTCCTATCATTCTTGAAAACATTAGGAAAAAATTGGATATTGATACTTTACTTAGAGCCTTAAATAAGTCAAGTGGAATTACTAAAACATATGTGTGCATAGATAGTACACATTAAGAAAATATTTCCAAGTTTTTATTTTTAATATTGTCAAGTTCAAAAGAAAACCAAGTAGTTTCATAAGTTGCTTAAAAAAGAGATAATACAAAAAAGATAAAATGGAAGAACTATTAATTTTCTTTGCTGATTATATAAAAATTCATACCAAATAAATGTTTTTACTGGTAATCTTTATACACAATTGCTCATCTTAGAGCAACATTTTGAGGCATAGATCTAAAACTAAAACAACGTTTTTGGAAATAAGGTATATACTGAAGCAAAAAAAAATTAATCATTTAAACAAGCAAAGAGAACACTCCATCAACAAAAACATATTAACCACACCCCAAAAAAGCTTCTGTAAAAGAGTTTTTTTGTACTTATCAATAAGGTAATATTTATTCTAAAGTGAGATTTATACATATAAATATATAATTTTTTACTTTTATATATAGGCAAATATGTTGTGTAAAATATTGTGATGAGAAATAAAATGACTCAGTGATGGTCACCCAAAATATGCAAATACTATAAAATGTCAGTGTAACATGTAGAACACAAATAATCAAGAAATATTCTCCTAAGATCACTATTTCCAAAAGATTACTTCTGATCTGTAAGTAGTTACTTTCAGCATGTCATCCATCTATTTGTGAACTGAAGTTTCAATTATTCAATGAATTATGTCTCCATTTCCAGATCATTCTTTAGCCAACATGCCTAGATTGATGACATGATTCTATTTATCATAGAAGGCAAATTAAATTGACATGTTCAATATATTTAAAAGGCATAAAAATGCTTTTTAAAAAGTTTGTAAAGTTAAGTAATTACAGTTATCAGAAGTGAGAGTTCCTTATCCATTTAACAAATATTTCCTTTGAAAATACTTGATGTTTTCTGGACAGATCATTAAATAGACTAAAAGTCATAAGAAATGGGTTTTATTTCTTCTATCAATTTCTGATTTAGTTCTGAGGATCTCATCTTTGTCCATTGTAATTGGGCAAATTACCTTCCAAGAGACTTGGCTTCCTTATCTGTGAAATGGAGGTTATGCTACTTATCTGTGCAGAAAAAAATAATTATAATCCTACCTGCCTGAGGTGAAGGGTCCTGAGGTCCCTGCAGTCTGTGGTATCTATGATTCAAGGACACAACCAGATTATGCTTGAAATTTTATGGAAATAACATTGTGTAATTGGTAATTATTTTTAGCCATTTGTTATCTTGCTATCAATTTCTTTACACAAAATCTTTTCCCAGATTTGGGGTTCAGGTAAAGATCTAACTTTTAGATCATTTATTTAAAAACTGGTTTAAAAACAGCATTCCTAAATCTGTCTTAATGAATTTCTGAAGGTCACAGGTAAGAGCATGTTTAAATGTGAATGTACATTTATACATAAGCATAGTGTGTGTGAAACCTAGGTGGTATATGCACAAGATGTTCTTTATTAGCAATAAATATTAGCTACTTCAGCAGAAGATAGTGAACTCTGATTAGTGTGCCATCCCCACCATGTGTTTCCTTCAGTTGAATACTGGCTGGTATCAGGAGGGAAAAAGCCCCAAAACAAATGCAACATACTCAAAACTTAAAAAAGAAAAAGAAAAAAAAAACAGTGCTACAACCTTCAGAAAAATCATAAAATCCTTGACTTAAATAATCTTATGCAGGCTCTTTTGAATTTTCCCCTTTTCTCCTTCCTCTCTGTCAGGATGTGAACCCTACCATTATGTATGGCTTGCGGCTGTTTGCAAGTTTCCTCCCCATCTGGGACTAAGAAGCAAATTGCAGGTTTCCAGGGAGGGGAATGCTGTTACAGTTGGGATCACCTTGGCACTTCACATGGATTGTGCCAAGCTCAATGATAAGAGCTACTATGCACCCAGCCACCAGGTCTTGTATTTTACTTTCTGAAAATACATAAAGTATCCGTTTCAAAAGCCTATACTCTTTCTTTGCTTAAAGGCCATAGACACACAAACAGCCATTAAAAAGTCTTTTCACCTCTTTTCCACCATCAAAATGAATGAAATTATGTCAAGGACATAAGCATGCCCAAGCCTGCATTTGTGCCACTCTCATCTTACAAAGCTCACTATCTCCTTCAACCATCCTACTAGGTTGCCTTTTTTCCAAGGTAGTATGTATAACTAAAAGTGCCTCTCATTCCACGGAAACTGTCAGCAATTACTGCAATGAACTTTAAATCTTTTCCCCCTAACTACCGTAGTCTTCTAGAAATAATGACACATCTCACTGCTCTAAAATGTCAAGCTGACCACTCAGATATTCAAGCTAGGTTTCTCCAGAAAAAACAAATGATAAGACATTTTATGAGTCTTCCATTTTATCTCCTATTCCATTACTACATTGCTTAACACCTTCATAGTTCTAACACATTCTGGGTCAAGCTAAAATGAAAACAAACCACAAAAGCTTTCACCTGAACAAAGTTAACAATATGTGTGAGGCAAGAGTAAGCTTTTTTTTCCCTCATCTATCTGACACCATCGTTTGAATTAATTTTATTTTCTTCCTCATAGTGCTATTTCTAAGTAGTATAAACCTGTGGCATGACTATATTTAACCTAATGGCAAGACAGCTTTCCTTTAGCAGCACAATAAAATTTTAAAAATACATGTCCATCAAACTACTATTGTCATGCATTTCAGGATTAAATTTATTTTCAAATGTTTGGTTCAACTTTTACATTCAGAAAAAATTAATTCTCCAAAATTTTAATTAACTTCCTAAACTTCTGAGGCTTTAAACTTCCAGCTGACACCAGAATTATGGATTTACAAGGTTAATGGGAATAAAATAAAATCCTTTTATAAGTTTTTCAAAGCTTTATGGAAAGCATCCAACTTAACTATGGAAAGAGAGTTACATTAAGAAAAAGATGTGCAAAGATCAAGTAAGGTTTAAATGGTATGTCTTTAACCATACGAAGGAAAAACAAATCAAGACCCAGGATCCTGATAAATACGGACAGACAACTTAGATCCTCTCTCATATATTAAAACTTTTGATATTGCTTAAATCTAATATATAGATTGTGCACCTGGGGTGAACTTTACTGTCCTGGGAAGATGTTGGGTTGTAATCCAGGATGAGGGCATTTACAAGTTTTCTTGATGCCTATTCACATCATCCCTTTCACATAATCAAATAAATGCATTCATTCATTGAAAAATTATTTTGAGAGTACAACCTATAATTCAGACACTGTGCTAAGTGTTGGAGATAAAGCAGTGAACAAGACAGGCATGCTTACAGTCCAGTTGGGGATGCAGACTATTCCAGCAATGTTGGTAGTTCTCTGACAGGGACAGTACAGCATGCCAGGGGAGCACAGGTTTCAGTGACAAAATATACAGAGTTTTTAAGAGAGGAAAAAGAAGGCGACAGGAGAGCCAATATTTATAGTTGAAATTATACATAAAGCATTTGGCAGTTCTCACTAATAATTCCTAGATTGTCTCCACCATAAATATAAACAAAAAGACCTAATTTATTTTTTTCACCATGAAGGTAGAAAAACAATGTGAGTAAAACCTTTAAAAAGTCACAAAATTTCAACAAAAACCTGAAATGAAACCTTTCCAAGCCACGATACTCACCATCACTAGTTACAAGATCACTATGACAAGTAATAGAACAACTGTTATAAAAGTAATAGCTTGGTTAAAATTTCAATGCGCTGATACTAGTTGCAAGCTTTCACTCTACTGTCATTTTACCAGGCTTAATAAACTTTACTTGTCAGTTCCATTTTGAAACAGTGAATTCTCATTCAAAAAGAGAAGTTTAGGAGTCTTACCTGCATGACAAGGGTAAAATTAAAGTCTCTTCTCTTTTCCAAATCAAATCAGCTAACAATGAAAAGTAAGAAAAAAGGAGTAACTCAGAAATTTCTGTCACTAATTGGTCAAGAAAAGATTAGTTTTCAGATTCCTTTCCTTTGCTCTTTTGTTTGCACTAATGATTTCCCAAATGTTACCAGTTAGCTACTTCTTTTCTTTCAACTGTGTCACCAGCAAGTATATACAGTAAAACTACCAGAAAATATGTAGTACTATACAATGGTAAGGAATAATGAAGTAGATAATCTACAATTTCTTTGTTCCCCCACTGCAGATTTTATCATTATCATTTACTGGATATTGAACCCGTTCTGTAGTGGAAAATTTCATTGAGCACCTCATTCTAAAATAGAGAAGACAAAGATATCTGAACACATATCTTGACTTTACTTATGAACTTCTATAAACCTTAGTGAGTTTCAATACTCTTGAAAGGAAGCTTGATAAGAGAAGGGGCCATAGTTAAATTTTTATCTCCATTTATAAGGCACCTTTTCAAGCCCAGTATAATATGTCTAATGTATATTAAATACATTAGGCTTTACATTTTCTAGTGTTCTTATTTTAAGCTTCAACTGAAAACTGTTAAACATGGCAAACCAATAAAAATTAAGTGTGGACTTGAAGAAGATATGAATAGTAAACTCAAATGACACATAAATATTATAAAGTCCAGGGCACTGAAACTCTGCTTAATGTTGTTCTATACACTGAAATGATGTCTAATGTTTCATTTATTCCTTAATAATGCATAGATTCAACAAATATCAAAATAGAATATGTATCACTCAATAAAAGTACAGTATTTTCCTGCATGCAAATAAGCAAAAGGTTGAAAGGAAAAGATGTAAATATTTTCCTTAAAAACCTTAAAATCTACTCAATAATAATATGCCATAAGTTCACACTCTATGATTTGGGGGAAAGAGGGAAAGGAAGACATTTTTTCCATTCCTTGAAGAACATCATGAATAAAGGTTAATAAAGAAAACTAATGTTAATACGGTACTAGGAACTGAAATACAATAAACTCGACTACAGAACTAGCTTCTAGTGCTGTTTAATGATGGACTTCAGTGAGTAAAAATGGGGTTAAACATTATGTATCTCGGTTTCCCAATGAGTAAATGGAAATTAACTAGCTTTGTATTTACCACAGAAGAACTTATAAAAGTTAAACAGAAAACACTTCCAGAGAAGTAGTATACAAATGAAAGTTATTCATTAGTGGCATTATCTGTTTCTCATAATCACAATAACATTTTACAGCTATGACAAAATTATTCAAATCCTAGCATATTGCACTCTTGAAGTGTTTATCTTATACCATAAGAAAAGCAGCAAAAAACCAACATATGCTTTTACCTTTTAAAAATGTAAGCTCATACTAAACATATAAAATGCAAATCAGAGAAGTGAAAGTCATGTCAAATTCCAAAGAATCACATGTCTATACAAACTCATGAAAACCTAAATTAAAGAAATCCAGAATGAAATGAAAAACTGTCCCTAAAATAAAATCCAGGAAGTTGAGAAAACCTGAATTTCAATTTCACTGATAATCCCAGGGTTTCAGAACATTACCCATTTGACCCAGCTTCTACAATCATATTTCTCCAGTTCCTTGGATATATTCTAGCATCCCCTCAAACTTACCAAAGTAGCAATATTTTTCATTATTTTGTTGCAAACTGCCAGTACATTGATCCAAATATCAGACCAATGTATGGTGTTGAAAAATAACAAAAAGTAAAGAAAAAATAATTTTGAAGACACAGCTCCATCTCCAACTAAAAGCATGAACACCACAGTAGTAGTGTCATGCTGTCCCTTCACTGGTAATCCAATATAAAACCAAATAGAAGAAAATAATTTATTCTGACAAGTTTGTATTCTATAAAAATATTTATGCCAAAGATTAAAATCCAGAGTGAACATTCTCAGATTAACAAAAGTACAATAAAATTCTTAAATTGATTGGTTATACTTATCTGTTTTTTTTGTTTTTTTTTAAAGATTGGCATGTATTAGTTACCACCTAGAACCTATGATTTAAATTTCACTTGTGCCAAGCTGTATTCTGTGCTGTATTTCAATGTCTACCAAGTTTAACTAGAGTAATAGTACACCAAACTTTCTGGAACCATGCAAATTAGAAAAAAAACAACAACTCCCTGTATATATCCTGAAAAATCTCCTTTATTAAGCTTTTTAGCAAATTAATATGGTGATATAGGATATTATTACAAATTTATTTAAAGGCTTACTAACTGTAAGCCTAACCTATTCAAGCCAGAGACAATAGCATGGATCCTGATTATAAAGCAGCAGTTTGTTTTCTTAAAACTAACTTTAAGTGGTTTCAGATATGACCTATGTGTGTATTGTTCTAAGAAACAATTCTAAAATGGCATATAAATCAATTGTTCCTCAGCAAAAATAGGCATCCATAGATATCTACCAAACTACACCCTGTTATTAACCTGATTGAGACGGTCTCACCTGAAGAAAAATGCTGAAGTCTATATTTTTGTTCAGTTAAAACAATATTATGTACTGCTTACTTAATAAGGCCTTATCAGTATTTTAACAAATGTCTCATCCAACTCATTAACATTAAACTTAAAATAGTCAATCTTACTGGAAAAAGTTTTCTAAATGTGATGCCATGCATTAGCAAAACATTCTCTTGGCACATGCTGTGTATGTTTATGTCCATTAGCAAAATGATCATTTAAATACTCAAAATTAGGGATCAGCTGGAAAAAAAATAGTCAAGAAATAGGTGAAAACGCCAAGAAACTTTTTTGTTTACACTTAGAAAAAAATACATATACTTCATGTCATCTGGGAGTTCGAAGGTGGATGTCATTGTGGTGTCATTAGTAGTTTATTTTTTTAAGTGACACATAATTTGCTCCACATGCCATTGAAATATATGTTACTATTGATCCTCTCTCACTTGAGAATTCTAGTATAAATATTTGCTTTTCTGCAGTAGGTGTAAAAGTCTTTAAAAATGAAACTAGTACCCTCAAAAATTTTTGATTAATTTTTTCATTAACTGAAACATACTGGCATAATAACCATTAAGTAATTTATATTAAACACTTATCTTCAACATATTTTAGTCATCCTCATTTGGGTGAAAACATTTTCATGTGACCTCTATTTTGATATAATTCAAACACTGATTTACAATCTGAAGAATATGAAAAGACTTTCTACTTTTCTTCACCACAGAAGAAAATTATCAAAGGACTCGTGGACATAAAATGATCACAAACACACCACCAAGGCAGTGGACTTTATCAAATTTTGCTTAATGGCACACAGCAAAGAGCATAGCATATGTGGTTGTTTTAATGACTTTAATGGTGCTTTAATTCTCCATTTTCTAGAATTCTAACATCAAATGTACATCATAATGGAGGACAAATATGTGTACTAATTTATTAGTTGTTTTATTAGTGGTTCTTAAAAATGTGCTTTTGAAAAGCACAAGTTTTCCGTAAGCTAAACTATTCTATATCTAAAGTAAAATAATACTGTTTTTTCCAATCACAGAAAATCAATTTCTAGAACTCCCTAAATTCAAAATTTTTCTAAGAATTTATATTAAACCAATGCCATTGGCTACCTCTCATCCACAGTGAATGCTGGCAAACAACGAAATGAATGAAAATAGCAAATGAACATGAATGACAAAAATGGAAACAGTTTATTAGTTGTTATTTTTTAACTGATCCTTGGGCTTCTCAGTTGTGATTTATTATATATATTTATAAAATAATCCAGTTCACAGCTAGTATGAATGATGGAAATATAGTGTTTTTTAAAATGTTTAATCTGTAACAGAGGGGCTTGGATTAGGAGATTTTATAATCCTTTCCAGTTTTAAATCTTTATGATTACATTAGGGATCCCACTAATTAATCTATATACTCTTGTATCCTCAAACTTTCAACTCTAAACAGATTATCTACATGTCCTTAAAAAAAAAAAAAAACAATAACAAAAAAACCATGAATGTTTGACCATGTGAATTTTAGAAGAGTAGAAACAATTGGCTGAAATTGTTAAGGAAACTCGAAAATGTGGAAAGCAATAATTTACCTTTTGTTGAAACATTTAATGTTACATTAGTTCTTCAATTATGATATTCTTTTCAGAAGCAAAATTTGTCTCAGAAAGATTATGAGAAACACTCTATTTCGTCTATGAGTTTTTATCGTAATGTAACTCATTCTTAGTACTCTTTAGTTCAAAAAATATTTTCAAATCTATCACCTCATTAGAACTTTACATTACAATATGTGGTAGGTGGTGTTATTATCCCCAATACACATATAAGGAAACCAAATCCCAGAAAACTCAATTGACTTGAGCAAAATCACATAGCTAGTAAATCAAAGAACGAGGGTTTAGATTTTGGTTTCCTTTCTCTAAATACTGTGCTTTTTCCTCCCTTTGAAAAGAGAAGTGAAAAAAGGGAATTTTACATTTTGGTGAAATAAAGTGAGTGGCTACCAAATTTTAATCATTCAGTTGTCAATTATTGGTCCCAAGACCATTGGCTAGATGAATGACCCACCAACCAGAATGGAACTTTGTTGACATTTCCTGCTACAACAAGGTCATTTTTCTCTTCCAAGTCAACCTCACATCCAAACTGCTCCTATAAGAGTTTTCTGTTCCCAAATGTATAAAGAACAACAGCTACAGGTGGGCGAAAACTTCTGAAAAACCAAGATGTGAAAAGACTAGCCCATCATTGTGAGATTACATTTCCTGAAGAACTCCAGTTATTGCAAATGTTTTTGTTGCTTTTTTAAAAATTTTTATTTAGAATGGGAGTGGGAAATGGGGGGATGAGAGCTACTGACACCAGTTTATTATGCATAATTTCTTGTGCACCACCAAGAGAGGAATGTCATATTTTCTCACCACGAAACAGGCAGGTATGTTTGTCGGTCCCAAGGAAAACTTGTGCAATATATGAATAAAATAGACAAAGTATGCACCTCCTGTTTCTTTCTTTGATTTTTTTTTTTTCCACAATCACTTCCATTTTCCTAAAATGTTAGCCCTCTTAAGGCATCTAATTAATGCCCACATGTTTTTTCACTTTCCACTTTGATGTCAAGCTTGTCCATTCCAGGAAATATCCTAAATGAAAAACACTTTTTACATTTTTTCTTAACATCTGCCCCAATCAAAATTCACCTATCCTTTCTCCTACTCCTTTGAAAACTACCAAAAGCTTTTCAAGAAACCAATTATTTAATTAGATAAACTGATGACCTATTTCTACCAAAGAACTTAACACTTAAAACCAAGTGTTCCCCAACTGCATTTACCATAATTTAGAACTAGAAAATTAAAAGGAACAAAAGGAATTTAAAAATTCTCTAAGCAGGAAAAGAAATAAACACCAAGTTTAGACTACTATGCACCCTGAATTATGCTTTAAAAAAAAAATTCTGGTATGATCTGATGTGGTAAAAGGAAATTGACAATCTTTTGCTCAAACAGTAATTTGTAAAAACATTGAATTAGTTAATTCCAATGAAGTTACAATAATAATCAAACCAGGTTCAAAATAATCTTGAAAGGAGAAGGGGATTATGGGAAGATGGCAGAGTAAGAAGCTCTTTGACTCAGTCCTTCCACCAAATCAACTACTAAACAGGCAGTAACTATCTGAATAAACTATTTTGAAACTCTGGAGTCCAGTAGAACAGTGTACAGCATCCAAGACAGAAAGGAGAAAGAGGCTAATAAATTAGTATTAATAAATAACAGTAAATTGCTTATGGCCTGGCTCTGAGAGAAGTCATTGTTCTACCAACCTTGGACAAAGGTGGTGGAGGCGACTTAAGGATAAAGGAGAATCAGAGCTGCAGAGGGTAGTTGAAGGGCTGCATTTGCTGGGCAGGTCAAGAAATCGCAGCTTTGGGGAACTATGGAAGAAGCACCTTGTCCCTTCCTAGTCTTTCCCTCATCCTTGTTCAAGACAGTTTTGAATAAGTCTGTTCTCCCTTTGTGAATCCCTGGCCTTGATCCAGCTAGGAAACCCCTCTCCAGAATGCACCCCCTCCCAGAATTTTTGCTAAAAGATATCAGGAAAACAATGAATGAACAATATGAGAATCCCAATAAAGAGAATGGAAATTTAAAAATGAAAAAAAAAAGAACGACTGGAGTTGAAGACCACAATAATATCTGAAATGAAAAATTCCCAGGAGGGTTTCAACAGCAGATTGGGGCTAGCAGAAGAAAGAATCAGCAAACTTGAAGACAAGACAATGGAAATGAGTCAGGCTGAGAGGCAGAGCAATTATAAAAAAAGAAAAATAGCCAAAAAGACCTCTGGAACACCCTTATGTATACCATACCAACATATACATTATGGGAGTCTCATAAGGGGAAGAAAGAGAGAAAGGGCAGAAGGAACACTCAAAGAAATAATGAGAGAAAAACTTCCCAAACTTAGCAAAAGGCATGAATATGCACATCCAGGAAACCAAGAGCCAAACAGGATAAACTTGAAAAAAAAAAAAAAAAAAAAAAATATATATATATATATATATATATACTCTGTCACATATTGATCAAACTGTAGAATGCAAAGGATAAGGAGAGAGTTCTGAAAACTCAAGAGAAAAAAGCAATGTTTACTATATAAGGGAGTCCAATTACAATGAGTATCAATTTCTCATCAGAATCTACGGAAGCAAGAAAGCAGTGGGTTGAAATACTTAAAAGTGCTGAAAGAAAGAAATTGCCAACCAAGAATTTTATATCTGATGACACTTTCTACCAAAAATGAGAAAGCAGTTAAGATATTTCCAGATAAAGAAAAGCTGATGGAGTTCATCACCATTAGACCTGCTTTACATTCAATGCTAAAGGGAATTCATAAGATTGAAAGGAAAGGACACTACACAAAGAAATAAAGACCTCTGGTAAAGTTAACCATTTGGTAATTATAAATGCCAGTAAAACTGTATTGTATTTTTTGGTATGTAACTCTACTTATTACTTGCTATACCTGCTAAAATGCAAACGCATAAAAAGTAATGCTAAATTTATGGTTTGGACGTACAATGTACAAGATATAATTGGTAACAAGAGCAAATAAAGGTGGGGGGATGGAGGGATACAGGAACAGTGTATGCATATGCCATTGAAGTCAAGTTGGTATCAAACCAAATATGATACTTATATATTTAGGATGTTAAATTTTAATTCCATGGTAACCACAAGGAAAATATATGAAAAATACATCGAGATAGAAATGAGAAGGCATTCACTATGGTTCAAAACAAAAAATCAAATAAATATAAAAGTAGGCATAAACAGAAGAATTGAGAGACAAAAAAAGATATGACTTATAAAGACTAAATAGCAAAATGTCAAAAGAAAGTCCTGCATTATCAGTAGTGACTTTAAATGTAAATGGACTAAATTCTCCAGTCATAAGACAGAGACTAGCAGAATGGATAAAAAAGCATGACCAAAGTATATGGTGTCTGCAATAGGCTCACCTTAAATTCAAAGGCATAAGTAGGTTAAAAGTGAAAGGAGGGATAAAATAGACCATGCAAGTAAGAATTAAAAAAGAGCTGGGGTGGCTACATTAATATCAGATAAAATAGACTTTAAGTCAGTAACACTTATGAGGGATAAAGATGGTCATGATAATGCTAAAGGGCCAATTCAACAAGAAGATGTATCAATTATATCTAACTGCAGAGCCCCAAAATATATGAAGCAAATACATATTTCAAGGGACAAATTGAGGGTTCTATATTAATAGTAGAATATTTTAATATACCCCTTTCAAGAAGGGATAGAACATCTACACAGATGATCAATAAAGAAATATAAGACATGAATGATACACTAAATCAATTAGACCTAACAGACATAAATAGAACACTTCACACAACAACAAAAACAACAAAATACTCATTTCTTCACAAATGCACATGGATCATTCTCCAGGATAGAACATATCTTAGGTTACAAAACAAGTCTCAATAAATTAAAAAATACTGAAATTATATAATGCATTTTCTCCAACCATGATGGAATGAAACTGGAAATCAATAATACATGGAGAAATTGAAAATTCACAAATATGTGGAAAGTAACATACTCTTAAAAAAACAACTGGGTTAAAGACGAAATCACAAGAGAAATTAGGAAATATCTTGAAGTGAATGAAAATGAGAATACAACATATAAAGATTTATGGGATGCAGGAAAGCAGTACTGAGAGGGAAATTATAGTTCTAAATGCTTACATCAAAAAAGAAGAAATGTCAAATCAGAGACCTAACCTCAAAACTGGAAGACCTAGAAAAAGAAAAGCAAACTAAACCCAAAGCTAGCAGAAGGAAGGAAATAACAAAGATTAGAGCAGAGATAAATGAAATTGAGAATAAAAAAAAAATAGACAAAAATCAAAGGCTGTTTCTTTGAAAAGATCAGTAGAATTGACAAAATGTTAGCTAGATTGACAAAGTAAAAAAGAATAAGGACACAAATTACTTAAGTCAGAAAGGAAAAGGGGGCTATTACTACTGATCCCACTGAAATAAAAAGGACCATAAGTGGATACTATGAAAAACTGTACACCAAGAAATTAGATTCCTGAAGGATATGGACAAATTTTTAGAAACAGAAACTATCTATACTAACTCAAGAAATAAGAGAAGATCTCAACTAACAAGGAAAGAGATTGACTCAGTAATAAAAAACCTTCCAACAAAGAAAAGCCCAGGACCAGATGGCTTCACTGGTAAATTTTACCAAACATTCCAAGAAGAATTAAAACAAATTCTGCTGAACTCTTCCAAAAAAACTGAAGAGGAGGGAATACTCCATAATTCATTCTACAGTCCAACATCACCTTCACACCAAAGTCAGACTAAGATACCACAAGAAAAGAAAATTACAGACCAATATATCTTATTAAATATAGATGCAAAAATTCTCAACAAAATACTGGCAAACCAAACCCACCAGAAGTTAAAAGAATTATATAAGTGGCCTTTATCTCATATATGCAAGGGTAGGTCAACATTTAAAAAGCAACTAATTCAATATACCACATTAACAAAATGAAGGAAAAAACTACATGGTCACCTCAATTGATGAGAAAAGGTATTTGACAATAACTACCACCGCTTCCTTATAAAAACACTTAGAAAACTAGGAATAGTAGGAAATTTCCTGAACATGATAGTGGGTATATATGAAAAAAAAAAAAACATAGCTAACATCATACTTAAGGGTGAAAGACAAGAAGCTTTCCCTCTAAGATCAGGAAGAAGACAAGGATGCCCACTATCACTACTGTTATTCAACATTGTTTTAGAAGGTCTAGCCAGCATCGTTAGACAAGAAAAATAAATAAAAGGCATTCAAATTAGAAAGGAAGAAGTAAAACTTTCTTTATTTGCAGATGGCATGATTCTATATATAGAAAATCCCAAAACTTCCACAACAAAGCTCCTGGAGCTAAAAAATTAATTCAATAAAGTGGTGGAGTACAAGATCAACACCCAGAAATCAATAGTGTTCCTATACAATAGCAATGAACAATCAGAAGAAGAAATAAAATTTTAAAAAATTCCATTACAATAGCAACTGCAAGAACAAAATATCTAGGAATGAACCTAATTAAGGATGTAAAGGACTTATAGACAGAAACCTACAATGAATTGTTAATAAAAATCAAACAAGACCTAAATAAATGGAAGGATATTCCATATTCATGGATTGGAAGACTAAATATAGTTAAGATGTCATTTCTACCAAAAGTGATTTACAGATTCAATATAATCCCAAAGAAAATTCCAACAGCCTTGTTTGCAAAGATGGAAAAGCCAATCTTCAAATTTATGTGGAAAGGTAAAGGGTCCCAAATAGTCAAATCCACCTTGAAAAAGAAGAACAAAGTTGGAGGACTTCCCAATCTTAAAACTTACTACAAAGCCACATAATCAAAACAGCATGGTACCGGCACAAGGGCAGGCATAGAGATCAATCGAATCAAACTGAGAGCTCAGAAATCAACCCTCACATTTATGGCCAACTGATTTTTGACAAGGGGACAAAGACCACTTAATAGGGAAAGAATCGTCTCTTCAACAAATGGTGCTGTGAAAACTGGATCTCTATTTGCAAAGCAATGAAAGTGGACCCCTTTCTCACACCATGTAGAAAAATTCAACTCAAAATGGATCAAAGACCTAAATATAAGAGTCAGAACTATCAAACTCCTAGAAGAAAATACAGGGAAGCATCTTCAGGACCTTGTGTTGGACAATGTTTCTTAGACTTTACAGTCAAAGCACAAGCAACAAAAGAAAAAATAGTTTAATGGGACCTCATCAAAATGAAAAACTTTTCTGCCTCAAAGGACTTTCTTATGAAAGTAAAAAGAAAAGCTATACAATGGGAGAAAATATTTGGAAACCACATATTTGATAAGAGTTTAAAATTAGAACATTTAAAGAAATCTTTCAACTCAACAACCAAAAAATAAACAACCTAATTTAAAAATGGGCAAAAGACTTGAATAGACATTTCTCCAAAGAAGATATTAAAATGACCAAAAAAGGACATGAAAAGTGTGCAACATCTTTAGCCATTAGAGAAATACAAATCAAAACTAAAATAAGATACCATATCACACCCACTAGAATGGCTACTATTTAAAAAATGGACAATTACAAGTGTTGGAGAGGGTGTGGAGCAATAGGAATCCTCATTCATTGCTGGTGAGAATGTAAAATGGCACAGCCACTGTGGAAGAGAGTTTGGCAGTTCCTCAGAACGTTAAGTATAGAATTAGCATAGTACCTTTAAATACTACTTCTAGGTATATGCCCAAAAGAATTGAAAGTAGGAACTTGAACAGATATTTGCACACCAATGTTCATAGCGGAATTATTCACAACCACCAAAAGATGGAAGCAAACCAAGTTTCCACCAACCAATGAGTGGATAAACAAAATGTGGTATGCATACACAATGGAATATCATTCAGCCGTAAAAAGGAATGGAGTTCTGATACATGTGACAACATGGATGAACCTGGAAGACATCATGTTGAATAAAATAAGCCAGACACAAAACAACAAATACTGTATGGTCTCCTTGATATGAAATAATTAGAATTAGCAAACTCACAGTCAGAAAGTAGAATACAGGTTCCCAGGCAATGGAGTAGGGATAGGGAACAGCGAGTTAATGCTTAAAATATACAGTTTCTGTTTGGAACAATGGAAATGTTTTGGTAGTAGATGGTGGTGATGGTAGCACAACATTGTGATCATAATTAAAAGCACTGAAATATATATCTGAATGTGGTTAAATGGGGAAATGTTAGGTTATACATATGGTCCTAGAATAAAGTGTTGTTGTTTTTTAATCCATGGAACTGCACAATACGAACAGTGAACCCTAAGTTAAACCATGGACTATAGTTAATAGTGCAATTATAAAAATGTGATTTCATCAATTTTAACAAATATACCACATCAATGCAAGGTGTTAAAAATAGGGTGGTATACGGGAATTCTGTGTTTTAAACATGCACGATTGTTCTATAAACCCACAACTTCTCTAATAAAAAATTATATGACTATCTTTTAGGTTTTAAGCCCGCTGAAAAGCTTTACATATTTTGTTAAGTTTTTAGAACATACTGATTACTCAGTTTAAATCAATAAACATTTATTATGCACTACTATCTACCTAATATTTAAATACATGTGACAAAATAAAATTTTCAAAAATTGAAAAAAAATAGTCTTGGAAGGAAAACAGCTTGGGTACAGCTAAAAAAACAACAACACAAAACCATAAGTTGATAACTATTGAAGCTGAGTTATGGATATGTAGATGTTTACTACACACCTCTCTACTTCTGTTTATATTCAAATTTTCCATATTAAAAGGAAAAAGGAAAAAAGAAGAGAAAATCAATCAATTCAGGAGCAATAGCTAAGAAAAAACAAGTATAATTCAGGAAAAACTTTAAAAATGGTTGGAACAGAAAATAAGTAATCAAAAGGAAAAAAAAATCTAACAGCTTTACAATGATTAGAAATATGGGTAAAATGCATGTGATTAAGAATACGTGTAAAACAAATTATAAGATCTAAAAATTTAGAAATCACCTTCAAAAAATTTCTTAAATTTAGTTAATTTTCATATAATCATGACTCCTTTTAAAGAAACAACATTAATTTTAAGAATATAAGGAATTTAAGAATTAGTACATGGGTCAGCCATGATAAAGAGTCTGATTGTACTTAAACTATATTTTTTCCAAACATATAACTGACTCAAAATCCTAACCTAATTCTAAAAGACTTGATAATTCCAACACACATGGCAAAAAAAAGGCCACTAAGTTCTTACCAGAATCTGTTTAATAAAAGATGGAGTGTTTGGCACAGTCTTGACCTTCTATTCTTAAATTAGCCCTAATCATTAAAAATTCTTTATGTATTTTTTTGTTTTGTTTTTAGTGTTAGGCAGGGTATTTTTTAGTATAAGTCTATTAAACCCGATAAAAAGCAATTATAGTTTTTATTCACTTATTCAACATTTATTAAGCCAGACAGAGTCATAAGCCTTGAGGCTAGAAAGATGAGTAAAAGGATCCTCCAAGTGGAGACATATGTGGCCTGAAAAGAGCACAAGGGGTAGTCCAGGAAGACTCACAGCATGTAGAGTTGGCCTGCAGTTAGCCTAGCAGGAACACAAAGTTACACTGAAATCCGGTATTAGCTAGTTATAGAAGAAGATGAAGAAGAAGAAGAAAAAAGAGCAGGTATACAACAATGTCATTAGTAGATACAGGTCCAGTATTCTCAAAGCAGATACAGGACAGGTGATTGGCAATGATCCAAAATAAAGTAGCAGAAGTTATTCATTCTTTAAACTATTTATTGAGTTCCAAATAGCTCAAAGTCTAGCAGAGGCAGAAAGTCAACAAATAATGAGAATATGATATAAGTGCACTAATTAATGTATGGATTTAGATACAGGAGCTATAAAGAAGGGGATGACCAAAATAGTTTGGGTGGTTAGGGAAGACTTCTTCAAGATGACTAAACTCCATTTTAAAATATGAGGAGGAATTTGCCAGGCAAACTGGGTTGAGGGTATCCAGGCAGAGGGAATAACATGTACAAATGCAATGAAGTGTCAAACAATGGAGTGCAAACAGTCAGTGGTCAGGAACTAGTCATGGAAAAAATGGGATTTAAGGAGAAGAAACTCAAAACCCTGGAAACAAACCATAAATTCAAGACTTGAGGAACTGAAGTTCTAAGGTTAGACCAGGACTAACATCAAATGTAACTACATACTAAATAAATGAGCCACCAATTAGTGCCTAATCTCCTCCTGGTAAAGGTTCAGACTCAATCCATTAAAGATATTCAACTGTTAAGGGCAAAGGTCAGGTTGCAAAGCCAGGCAAATCATTAAATATATGTTAATAAGAACTAAACTAGAACTAAACTATAAGAAAGATCTATAAAGAACTAGTGGGACATTAGTTAACACAAGTTAACACATGCTCAAGTTAAAGGCAAGCATTGCTGACTACAGTTACCCAATAATTATGAGAAATCTAGGATGTTTGGTAACATGTCAAATGGGGATTTGTTTTTCTAGTTTTTTTACGACTCAGTGTAGTTAAAACAAGTTGTCAACAAATCCAGCAGCAATAAATACATACTGAAAGCATGCTATATAAAAAGTATTGTGTTAGGTTCTAGGTCCAGGGAATAAAAGAAATGATAAAGAATGATCTTTGCTTTCAAGAAGTTTTAACAGCCAAATTAAGGAAATAAAACAGATACCTAGAAATATGACAAACACAGAGTAAGAAAAGTGTCAGGAAAGTGCTTTCTCTTATTTACCAATATGCTTTTTCACTAGCTTTTCCAGTGATGCTATATTCATGCTAGAAGTGATGAGATTTAAAATAATAAGAACCCTAATAATAATAAGAAAAGCCCATTGTGGAATCAGTGCTAGTGGTGGCCACAAAGCAAATCCTCTGATGGTGTCAATTCTAAAATTCCAAGGGTTTGGATCTTAACATATTCACAGGCAATATGCCATGTCATTCAAATTACTTCAAAGCCTTTAGAATATGAGATGTGAAGGAATATTTAGATCACCTGAATTTACTTATTATGAAGCAAGAGTTAAGTTTGGTGAGTATGTGAATAAGCAATACCTACTGTCTATTAATTATTAAACCCATAGCAAAGAAATATTAATATAGGCAAGAAATATTAAAATTAAGTACTAGCTTAAGGAATGAAAACACTCTGGTTTTACAATTATTTGAAGTTTAAATGACTTGAATTAGCTTTAGTGGAAAGAACACAGATTTTGAAGTACATCAGGCCTTCGTTTAAATCTCCAAATTGACACTTATCACTTACCAATTATTCAAGTACACCTTTCAAAGCTACAGTAAATGAACACATCTGCGGAATTCAACCAACTTGATTTTGAATCCCAAGGCTGCCACTGAGCAGCTGTATATCATAGTGCAAGGTAATCAGCCTTGGCTTCCCTCTTCTAGAATATTTTCCTGTTTTTAAAAATTAACATAATAAAAGGTATTTCCCAAAGATACTTTAAGGATTATATGGCATAGAGTATATGAAATTACCTTACACAGTGCCTAGCACATAGGGGGTACTCAATAAATGCTAGTTCCATTACTCACTGCTTCTCCAAAGAATCCTAAAGTTTGCTCACAGCAATATGAATTTAGTTCTTATAAGCCATTGTTTGAAAGTGCTTAGTTATCATTTGGATTATAACTTGGGGCAAGGAAATGAACACGCATGAGATCTTGTTGAAGTAACAAAGTCTACACAAAATATTTTTAAAGAATCATAAAATGATAAAATAAATGAATGAAAAAGTCATCTATGTCACTCCAAGATAGGCATATACTTGAGAAGAGAAAACTCACTAATGATGATGATAGCAGTACTTTCCCCTAATCTTAAGGTACTATTACGGCTGGAATCATGACTATTTTTTCTGTCACCTGATGTGTTCCTAAACCAAGCATAACTCTTTGTACATAGAAGGTCAATTAATTTTGTTGTATGCATGAACAAATCAGCGAATGATGGTACAAATGAAATAATAATCCACTTTTCTCATGAAAGGGCCTTCAATCTCAGGAAATCCTGTTTGTCATTCATTTGAAAACCTCTGCAGTTTAAATCATTTAGAGGATAACAGGTCCCCTCCCTCTCTCTTCTTTAATATTTTCTGAGTTGCTGCATAGTCCCATGATGTTGTACCGGGCAGTGGTGGAAAACTTTTCACACATGAAAAAAATATTATCATGACTTTTCTTCTCTAATCTGAAAAACAGCAATATCATTTACCTTGGCTGAAGTTCATACCTTGCCACCTCTGCAGCTTTTCACTGTTTCCCTACTACACAGTATTATAACAATCTCTTTGCTCATGTAGTATCCCTTTCCGTTGGAGGTCCCTGTTTACCCTCATTTTCCGGCCCTCAACATTCAAGGTTCAGCCCTAATTTTGTTTCCTGAGAGAATATCCCTTTCTGACCAATTCTGGCAAAATCAATGGCTCCTATCAGAATATTAAATCCACACCCTAATTGTAAGGGGAGTGATGTAATCTGTCTCTCTCTTCTATTAAATTGTGCACTGTGACCTAAAAAAGTCTCATTCATCCCATCTCTGCATTCCAGAGATTTAACACAGTTACTGGCACATAGTAATACTCAGAGAGTGCTTACCAAATCAAACAGAATTCTTTCCCATGTTATCTTTCTTTTTTTGTTATAAAAATACAGAAACAGGTGCTGTTAAATGCAATTTTTAGTAAGCCTTTTTAAAATAAAAAGGAGAGCTCGATGTTTTATTAAAAGGTACTAAGGAGCAACTACATATTTTCTGGATTGTGTATTTTATCAAATAAAAAAGCTTTTGGACACATGCTAGTGTTATCAGCCAAATTTGCCAGTAACTAAGGTAAGAGAAAGTAAATATGGTAAGACTGATATTTTAGTGTATGAATGGTATATTAATATTAAATACTAACATAATTAAATGAGATCCCATTTAAAAGGGGCTCTGTTAAAAATAATTGCTTTAGGACTTTATTCACCATGTTCTTATTCCAAGAACTATTTTTAAAGCTTATTTATAAAAGCAGGTAAGACTGGACTTTATTCATCAACTCATGCAAGTTAGCAGGGCTGGTTTCACTGAGGTGTAATAAAAGAATGAGAGAAGGATATCTACTCGGCAAAGGTGTTGCAGCATTAATGATAGGGAAACTGACCTGAGAAAAACACCTGAAACCCACAACACAATCTGCAGAATGAGGACAATGACATAATGATGGGTCAGACTGCTAGCCAATACAATGCACTCTAAGAATGATCTTATCCTGGTGTATAACCTCTGTACGTTTTGTTATGCATACAGAACAGATCTCCATTCTTGATTATCCTTAAGGAGGTGGCAGCCCTGTTAATGAAAGTGTGAAGATCTCCAAAAGAGATGGACTTTACTTACTGGAAAATGTTGAGACTTTCCGGGATCACTCTGTCCAATGTCTTAAACTTGAGAAGGTGGTGATTAAAAGTTAGCAAGTGGCTCTGTAACGGTGAGATATGGCGTAAAGAATAATTGCTAATCCAAACTACAGGTAACATCACATGTTAACTTCACCAAATAATAGAACACACAACTGCTTAATATAGGAATTATCACCCCACTAAGAAAAGGAATTACTTGGACTTAGAAAAAAATTGAATTTTCACCTAAAAACTATACTTATGCACCTCAGGAATTAAATATAACTCTGAATGTAAGCAAATAGAATCCAGGGAAAGAATCTCTGGAATGTTGTAGCTGTTTGAATAGTTCCCATCCTGCAAATACCTGCATCCAAAAAAAGAAAAGAAAACAAACAAACAAAAAAGCTAGAAATAAAAGCTGCAAATGTTACTGATTTATCAGTATTAGGCCCTGAAAACATAGTTTTAATAAGGCAAAATAATATAGAACATAAGGTATGATTCATGCCATGTCCTCTACTAGTCAAATAAAAAATCCACTATTTAAAATAGTTATAAAATTATGGTAACAAAAATGTCACATGGGGCTGACAGAAGCAGAAGTGATCTTGACGATGTGGTATTAAGTCAGTTCAGGTGAGTGACAGGAGTAGGGTTATTTTTCACACATAAACACTTAGCACAGCAGGGAAGCTCACCTTTCTTCCATATCCCTAAGGATGTCTGGAGATTGCTGGGCTTCCTCAGCAGTAACTACAGCGAATAACAACACTTTGAGAACCTCCTCTCCCCCCACATTATACAGTCAGGCACCAGTCCAAGAGCCCCTGGCTGTGCTCAAGCAAAGAATTTTAGGAATGGGGAAAGGAATGGCATATTCCCTAGAGAGGTTAGTGAGGAATGGGGTGGTGGGGGGAGGAAAAGAGGGCACCCTTCATATCCCTGTCAATCAACTATTATTAACTATTATGCTGATGGAATGGAATCTAACTTTATACTGGCCATATCTGGCTTTCCTCCAGGTTCAACACTATTGCTGAAGAAAAGCTTGTGGTTTTATTAAATGATCTAGCGTTTGCTCCTTAAAGATCTCTCTGTTAATGCAACAGGGAAAGAATCAACGTTCTCAGTTTTGGAAAAACAAACAAACAAACACTTCCATAACACCAGTACACTTGAAATATTAATCTTAGGTTTAAAAAAAAAAAAAGGGTAGGGGAAGTCAAATCATCGGAAAACCTGAGCAAATTAAAGTTCTTATAGGCAATACATGGTAAGACTCACCCTTGTAGAGCAGAGAAATCAATGTGATCCAAGTACTGCCCTTTTGCTGCATTTTGACATTCTGTGGGGATTTTGAGTTGCATAAAGGAATGGAGGGCCTTATGAGGTAACAAACACTAACTCATATCACTAATTATATTTAAAATTCAGAAAACCTCTCAATATGTGTTTATAAAATTTAAGATATTAATTTTAGTACTTTGTCATTCTTTCTGAGTGCAAAAATGCAACCTATTTAAATAAGAAAAAAAATCACCTGCTGTATATATCTACCCATTATTATTTATTTATGCCCAATCTAATTCCAAAAAATTTAAAATCAGCTTTAAAAATAATACAATTCTTTCAAAAATAATAACAATAACCTGAAGATATTTATTATGTGCTAATTGTCAGGCACTGTGTTGAAAGTTTCACAAATATAACCTACAATAATCCTCAAGCAACCCAGTGAAATAAGTAATATCCCCATTTTAGAGATGAAGATACAAAGTCTTTAAAAAAATGAAGTAATTTAGCTAATCTTATATTTAGTAAGTAGTAAAAGTCTTGAAGAGTAAAGATTTGGAAAGAGGAAACAAGAAAAAATAAGAGGGTAACACACATAAAAGATCTGCCATACAATGTCAGGAGGAAAGTCATGCACAACTTTCAAAGGTCTGGCAGCTTTGGAACTTGTTTGCTCTGTAGGGGTTTCATAACTGCACTGCCCTGCAAGAGCATTCTGGCTCTCTCTGGTTAAGACCCTTTGATTAAGACTCAACATCTGCATCTACATGTCCTATAGAAAAGAATCTCAAATTTCATGCATTCAAAACAGAGCTCCTCACTTCATTCCCCCAGTCCACTCCTCCCCTAATCCTCCCCATATCAGTAAATGACATCACTAGTCACCTATTCATTCACTTGCTTAAGGGAAAAACTATTAGTCATTCTTTTTAAAAAATATTTTATGATTGATGATTAGTCATTCTTGACACCTTTTTCCCTCACATGCCACATTCAACCTATCAGCAAGTTCAATAGACTATACTTAAAAAATATATTTGACCACTTATCATCTCCACTGTTCCTGCTCTAGATCAATTTATCACCATCTTTCATGTAGCCCATTTTCACACAGACCTTCAAACATGTCACCTTGCTTGCACTATTGCTTCTTTCATCTACTTTCTGCAGAGTATCCAGAGTAGTCTTTTTGAAATATCATCACCCTCCCCCTAATTCACACCACTCAAACCACACTTGTCTTGCTGATGCTCAAATACACTGAATATGCACAGTTTTACAATTCCCAGGAATGATCCTAATATATTTTGATTTAGTAAATCTAATACTTTATGTAACAGGACATTTTTGGCTGACAGATCTGGGGCCCAAAAATTAATCTCCACTCTCTTGCCCCCAATTCTGTTTGTAAGAAATCATATACATGACATCTTTTATCATGGAAATAGAAGAGGGATAAAGTGGAACACAGTAACAGATGAGTCAAGAGTTGAAAGTACAGCCTAGCATTGGTTCTCCATTGGACTCCTTGCCTGAAGATAAACGATTATAGTATGGGAATGAGGGCCAAAAATTGATGGAACTGTGTTTCATGAGAAATGAAAACCTGGAAACAAGATTATAGCCAGAAATTGATCAAGAGGAACTTCCTGATGTTCTGGGTACTAGCAGAGCTTAAGCTTTCTAGTGAAGAATAAACAAATACGGTCTCGTGTGTCACTAGTTCCAGGATCTTTTACTTTGGGTAAACTTTTATTTGATGCTTTGGCCATACACAAGCAGAAGAGAATGATACAATGAAATGGTTTTAGATCATACCTCATTTATCAAGAAATAGGTTAATTTTTAAATCAAAGTTTTAAAATATATATATTCTATCCCTTTTAATATGTAACATTAAAAAAACCCTAAAGATTCTAGAAAATATTTGACACCCAGGGAAAATCAATGCTACTTTTTTTCTTCACAGAGTATTCTAATGTGTCATTGCTCAAATGAAGGAAATTAAGTGATGTCAAAAGTAGAAATATCATCAAGAGCCAGTTTCACACAAATAAGAAAACAATTCTAGGATTTCAATATTGACCTTGCTGACAAGGTGCATACTACAGTTACCATACACTGAATTTCAAGAAAATGTGTTCTTTAAGTGTGTTCGTTTTTATTTTCAAGCCAGTCTTTCCGAAAAAGGATAATGAATGACAGTGTAAAAGCTACTAGATTAGGTTTTTAAAAACACACAAACATGTTCAATACATGTGCATGCAGATATATAGGGCCTTGTTTTATAAGAATCTCTAGTTTATCTGGAAATGAAAAGGTAAAATGACCAAATATTCCATAAAACTTAGCAGGGAGGATATGATATAGGATACGTGAAGTCACAGGTGAGGGGGAAGGACAAAAAAGAACAGAATACTAGAAGGAAAGCCCTCAAAGGTCAGCTGGGGCTAAGGAAGGGATGGAAGTGGAGCTCAGTTAGTAGTAGGGAAGATCAAACTAAAAATAACCTAGCCCCAGACACTAAATAAGGTCCTACTCTTGGGATACTTAAAATCTAGCTATGTAGAACAAGACAATCAAAGAGAGGAAGAGAAAGAGAATGAATAATAAAGCAAGAACTGATGGCTACATTACTTTAAGAAGGTATACAGGTGTATGGAAATCAACAGATGAGGTTTTAAGTATCATGAAGATGTTATTAATTATAAAAGGGAAAATTAAACAATCAGTCACAAAAAGAATATGCATAATGATTTCAAGCGCAGCTTAAAAAGTGATCCAACAGTAATAAACAGTGACCAGTGGAGCTTTCAATTGTATGAAAGTCTCATTATGTTACAGATGGCTTAAACAGTTGACTTGCCTTGTTGAGAACTTCTCTATTTAAACATACAAAATAAGAAAATGGCTAACTTGGCAAATCATTCTTTCTATCAAAGAAAAGTATCAGATTTTATATTGTTAACACAAAGTTTGAGAGAAAAGTGACTAAAACATCTAGGAATTTTAAGAAATTAAAGAAATTATTTCACATCTTGGTACTTAAAAAAAAGATTTCAAATTCTATTGAGATAAAAGAAGGCATGAGTCACTAGATAAAGAGTTTAAAAGATGTTAGGACTTAGCTGGGATGGGAGGTTTCACAAACAAAAATTCTGATTGGACTGACTAAATAAAATAACCATAATGTATGAAAAAGAATTATCTCAAGAAATTTATGTTGTTATAGTAGTAGCTCAATGATAAGCTCAGATTTAAATACGTCTTGTAAAAAAGATAATAGCAGTGGCTCATAACTAAAGTTGAATGAAAAAATAATAACAACAATAGTAATAACATAATGAAGATTAAAGTTAAAAATGAACTGAGTTTGCAAATAATTGGGAATATTTGATAGGTTTTATAATTTGTTTTTATGCTCAGTTGGGTAATATTAAGAAAAGAGAAAAAGGAGATCTATTGTACTTATCTCCAATTTTGCTTCCATTTTCTCTAATAGCAATCACAGAAGCGTAAACTAAAGATCAATATAGAGTATAAAATCAAGTTAGGGAAGAAGATAATAAAAGAGCACCAGGCTATTTAAAATGAATTCAAACATTTAGGTTCAGATGGGATATATTCCAGAGACCTCAAAGATGATGCAGATGTGATCAAGAAACTACTGTAAGAACCTTTTGAAATATCTCAGAAGAAAAAAAAAAGATGTTGGAGGTGGGAAAATTTTATAATTTTTGGAGGCAAAGAATGTGAATTCTATAAGTCTCAGATAAGTAGGTTATAGCAACCCTCTGAAAAATTAATAGGCAAATGTTTATGTAACAATTTTTAAAAAGGTATGATCTAATATGGGTTCAATAAGAATAATTTAAAAAATTTTTGATGGAATTATTAGACTGATAAGAAAAATGTGGGGAAGCGGGTGTGGCTCAATCAATAGAGCTCCCGTTTACCATATGGGAGGCCCCGGGTTCGCTTCCCGGGGCCTCCTTGTGAGGGCAGGCCAGCCCGCGCGGCCCGGTGG
>JAQZBX010022426.1:0-31577 GCA_029593785.1 Cabassous unicinctus
TATTAAAACCTTTTTTTTTTTTTTATGGATGTTAGCAGTTATAACTGTTATACAGATAGTAAAGTATAGTGACTAAACATTGTCGATGGTTTACAGTATAGTTTACAATTTAGACTGTACAGTTTAATAATTTTTGATAATATTTACCATGTTCTGTGTCCATTACTGTAAGGTAATGAAAAACATTTCCCATGACCACTAAATACCCCATTTGATCTTAACTGTTCCTTCCACCCCATCCCTTCTGGGGTTCTTTAAAACAATTTGCTTTTTTTCTAAGAGTGATATCTGTGTCTGCCTGAAACTGTGCACAAGGGACATCCATTACTTAATTAACTCTATTTAATGTTAATTTTGCATTAAATACAGTTATATAAACTATCTTCCCAACATTCCTGTTATAGGTTTAAGAAGGCAATTAATCCTTTGTGATCCAAAAACAAAAATCTTTTCTGGGTCAGGTAAGAGTTGTGATTATCCTATCTTCCAGTGGTATGAAAGGCCCAGTAATTTCTTCAAGATTAGGAATATCTCTCTTTAAAATTTTTCTAATTATTGTTTTAATCCAAGGTGCACTAAAAATGAACAAAATACATTATCAAACAGTTAGTGGTCACATTAGTAAGGCAAAAAAAAACCAAATAAACACTAATGTACAGGGATCCATTTGTAACTCACATCAAAAAGAAAAAAAAAAAGAGTTATTCTTAGGAACAGCACAATCAACATCAGCTATATTCAAGAATGAAATTTTCATAAATAAACTTTAGGAAAATGCTTTTCATATTCACCCAGGTATTCCCAGAGCATTCACTTTTCCCGTAGTTTACTGCAGGCTCTACAGTGACTTGGAAGGAGAGGATCATTAATCCATCAACAGGTTCCCCTTGAGCAGTCTCCATGTGTGGAGCAGCCCTTGATGAGGGGCTAGGGAGTGGCCAAAAACTCTTAAACCACAGTCCTCTTCCCCACCTGTGCTTTCTATTTAGATTGTTAGAAAACAAGACAGTTCACTGGGTTTCATTATCTTTTAGGATGCACTGAATTAAGACTGCACGATTTAAACACCACTTCCAGTTGAAAAACCTCACAAAAGTATCTATTGAAATGTCATCCAAATATAGCTGGAAGACTGAATGAAAGCTGGCAGAAGTGCTGATCATAAGTGGCATTTTACACTCAACTGCATCCAAATTGGGGGAAAAAAAGATTTGGTGTTTATAGTTACAAAAAATAAACATTAAAAGATATAAAAATAAGGGAATGTGTGAGGAGAGGAAAATAAGAACATGTGTTGAAAAGCAGTCTTATTATTTTCCTTTTATTATTTTATTTAAAGAAATAGTCAAAGCTAAATACAGGGATTCCATAGTTAGCTCTAAACCCTAACAAATGTTGTGATATAAGGTAGTTTTTCTCCTCACTGAATTAATTATTTAACAACATTTAGTAACATTTTATTGAGCATGGACTAGATCAAGCAGTGTGCTACGAGATACATCAGTAAACAAAAAGGCATGGTTCTTGCCTTCAGGTATCTTGGGGGAAGCCAAGAAATTATAAAAGGTGATGATTTTGTAATAGGAAAGACCATGCAGACATAGCCTACAGGATAGGCATGAGGAAGTAAAGTTTAGTTTGAGATCAGAAGGCTATTTAGGAATTACACAAAGAGGGATGATAAAAGTGGCACAGGAACGGTATGTGCAAAAGCTCAGAGGCAAGAAATGGCAAGACATTCAATTCAACAAGGCTAGGGGATGGTGGAGAGCGGTGATGTGAGCTAAAGGTGAAGAGGTAAGTAGGACTTGCTCAAGAAGGGCTCTGCCCTGAGGGCAATAAGAAGTCACTAAAATATTTAGGAAGGGAAAAAACATTATCAGCTTTTTAAACAAACAGAGAGACAAAGGTATTAGAAGCAGGTTAATGAGGGAAATGGAGGTAACATGAAGATGGAAAGGATAATAGCACGGCAAAGAAATGAAAAAGATTTAGCTAGATAGCAAAAGCATCCTCAAAGAAGCAGAGTGTTTTACAGGAGGTGAAGAAATGATGGCCTAGAAGTGGGAGGGAAGACTTAGGAGGACAATACCCCTGTAATAGTGAAGGCAGTATAGGAAAATGACTAATATCCTCTCAGAAGGGCTGCAGGGGAAATAGTATCTCAGGGTCCAGTCAGGCCTCAGGTCAGGAAGGAAACCTTCATGAGACTAGCTTACAAATGCCGAAATTTCAGACACTGTCTGCCATCTGCCATTGCTGGCATTTGATCCTTGCATGAAGGAATCATTTCTTAGGGTGTGATGTTCTCCATCTATGCTTCCCTTTTGCCCTGATTTCTCTAATGTGACGTTAACTTAGTTGGGAAGAAATCCAAGAGAACCACTGGTCTGGAATAAACATCCTTCTAGGCAAATAAAAAAAATTTATAAGTGAAAAGAAAAGCAAAGCTGCCATGTTGACATCAGAACAGCAAAGCAGTTTATTTTAGAGAGTCATTTGAACAAGGCAGATACAGTTTAAGGACCCAGGGGAGTTTTCAGTTTCCACCATCTGGTTATTTCCCCAGGTCCTCTGCAGAAAGTACAATGCATCATAAAGCTCTCTGTGAATCCACTTAAAAAGGACAGGGTTAACGCTCCTTTTTATTTGCTTCAATATCCCTTACGGTAAAACGTAGTACATGGAAAGGATGAAATAAATTAGTGGGTAGGAGAACACTCATCTTGCTCTTCTCTCCTTCCTGCTGGCTGTAATGAGCCAATGTGCGAAGGATGAGGAAGCAATAAGATAGAACCTTTTTTGTTATGTGCAGACAAGCTAATCCTGAAACAATTACCTTCTAAATTATTTTCCTTCCTGACATGTCTTATATTCAGTCCTATGGCATCAGTGGTTATAAAAAGAATAAGTTACTGAAACTGGTAAATAATCAAAGATACCAAATCCAATGGCCTTTTCTCTACCTTCTTCCTGCCTACATTCTGTGTAGAATCTGCCATTGTCAACCATCCCTCCCATCTGAAACTCTTTTCTCCATTGAATCAACACTTTGTAGGTTTTGCTCCTATCTCTTGGCTGGCTCCTTTTCAGTTTCCTTACAAGGCTCCTTTACAATCTGGTGGTCAATTTCCCTAAACCGTTTTGACCAGGATTAAGTTTTTTTGTATATGTTTAAAGGCTATTTCAGTGATCAAAATTTCCCCGAAGCATTCATTCACTCAATTATTACTGAATGCCTAATCAGTAACCATTTCTGGAATGCTTACTATTTGCCAGCAACTTTACATATTTCATCTCTAATCCTTTTAGAAACCCCACAAGCTAGGGGTTACTATATTCATTTCGGAGACCAAAGGCTTGAGGTCTTTCAAAGAATAATTACCCAAGGTCCCACAGCTGTTAAGTGGAAGAGTCAGACTTCGAACCCAGGTTTATTGACTCCAAAACTCATTACCCATTACACCCTATGGCACACATGTGTTTCTGTCCAAAGAGTTTACAGTGTCTCAGACAATGTATTTAACAGACAGAAAGTTAAATAATGCAAAAGTTTAATAATAGTACATTATAAAACACAAAAGAAATAATTAGTACTAGAAGTTCCTAGGAGTTCAAGAGATCGTGATCAAGAGCTCTGGAGTTCAAGAGATCATGGAGTGCTTAGATTTCCCCCCATAAAAGGAGAGAGAATTACTTTTAATCTTTGCTGAAACCCAAAGCAGATAAAGAGGTAAGAGACATGCCAGCCTTGTAATAAAAGTAAAACTTAATAGAACTTGTTTTGACATTTAAATTAGTACCTGTAAAAAGTCATTTAAAAAAGTATTTTCCTTCTATAAGGTATGACACAGGTGATTTGTTTCACCACATCTTAATCTTTAGGGGGACAAATATTTACACCAGAGGTTCTTAACAAGGGGTCAATGAGCTTGAATTTAAATTCAAAAAACATTATTCTTGCAGGGACATGGTACGAGTGTGATATCTTTATTAAATAATACACAGTATAGTATGGACTTAGTAAGGGGTCTGTGGTTTTCACTTGACTGGCAAAGGGGTCTGTGGAACAAAAAAGGTTAAGAACTCCTGATTTACACACATGCTTAGATGTTCTAAATTGTCTTCTAAGTCAACCAGTCATTGACTAAGAAGTGACAGGGGAAAATGGTTAAAACTATTTTCTGGAAGTGTGTGAAATTAGATTATCTGCTTGTTTTTTGAAGATAATTTGAAAAGGTCTGAGAAATTCCTTCACAAACTAAGAAGAGTTATATATGGTCATATAAAATTTTAACAATGTATAAGTTAGACAGGAATGTGGGACACACATGACTCAGACTCAGTTTTGGAACAATATTCCCTCAATTTCCTTAAAGTCATAACTACCTACTTAACTTCCAAGCAGCTTTTAAAATAAGTAATTCTGTAGTTAAAATTTACTTTTTTAATGTACGATCCTTTTGTAAAAATCTTCCATGGAAATCTATGATAGCCTGTACATAAAATCTTGGGGAGAGATGGGGAGGAATCTACTGTTGATCTATAAAAAACAAGTTCAATTTGTATGTATTCTATTGGTTGTTAGAGGAAAATTAATATCTAAAATTAAAAAAATATGTATTTTGAGAATGCATTTTAATTCAACAAATAATTAGAGCCATTGCTTTTAGAATTTGGTTTTGTGACTTTAAAATATTTATTTTGGCAAAAATTTTAAAAATGATTTTATACATTATACATGTAAAATATGCTCATTATTGGAAACTTAGAAAATGAGAAAAGGATAAAGAAAAGAACAAAGCCAGGTCCTTACCATCTCTGAACACTAATATTTATTCCTTTATTAGCATATTTTTTATATTTCTAAAATATTTTGTTCATTCTATATAAATTAGATATTTAGGAGTGTTTCTTTTCTTTTGTGTCGTTTACCCCCCTCCCCCAACCTTAAGCCATTTTCACATGTAGTTATAAAGCCTTCAGAGAAGTCACTTTTAATTCCAGGAAACAGATCAGTGAGTTTATTTAACCACAATTCACTTTAAACAATTAGGTTGCTTCCAACTTTTTCCTGTTATTAATAATGTTATGATGAACATCTTTGTGCTTTTTCTGATTCACAGATAATTTCCTTAGTCATAGATTCTAGAAGTGAAATTATTATCCAAAGTCATACAATCAGGAAATAACAGGGCCATTACTTGTGCCTGGGTAAAGAGGTGTGCTAGAGTTGGCTTGTACTGGTTCACAAGTGCCACTTATTAAGTTTCAGGAATTTTCTAAGCCAGTTATTAAACACAGCCATCATTAAAAATTAAATTTTATAAAGGTACAATTAAATAAATTATATTGAAAACAAAGACAATAAATACTGAAAATCCATCACTTGTTAATTATATTACTACATTTTACTATTATCTTTGATTTTGAGGTTATTTACATCTATTCCATCTTCATAGTAAGAATACTATACATAATGTGTTACCATGCATTTCTTACCAACCCCACACTCAGTGACAACTTATTGGTAGCTTGAACACCCATGGTGGCAAATTTCATAAAATAGAAACTGGAAAATGCTAAAAATTGAGGCTTTTTATCCCCAGAGAATCACAGATAATTATTCTGATTAGTCAGTAGATGAGTTATAAATGTATATTGTTTATTTCACCCTCAAGATACCTAATTTTTTCTGTCTTTCTATTCCTTTAGAAAGCCCTGAAAAAGATGGAGGCAAAGGGTGACGTTTAACTATTTTAATCAGTTTTGCCTCTTAAGTCACTGAGTAAAATGTTTATGAAGTATTTTGGATGGGTACTGTGTTGAGTGGCTGTCAGCGATAGAGAAATGTCGTCTTCAAGAAAGAGGATTAATCTCAATTAGAAAAAGAGTTGGCATCACCATCCCAAAACCTCAAGATTGGAGAATGAACAATGGACTAAAGTAGACTTTCTATTATTCTATTATAGACTTATTATTATTCTAGCAATGGAAGAACTTGTAACATTGATATAAAGGCAGTGGCCACCAGAGGTTTTGAGGGGAGGGAGAGGGAAGAATACGTATAACATGGGGGCACTTTCGGGAATTTGGAATTGCCCTGCATGACATTTTACATTTTGTCATAACCTATAAAATTGTGCAGGTCAGAGTGTAAACTATAATGTAGTTTACATGCTACTAATCCATGGTTAGTAGCAATGCTTCAATATGTGTTTCTCAATTTTAACAAATGTACCACACTAATGAAAGATGTTGCTAATGTGGGAAAGTATGGGAGGGGGATGGGGTGGGACACAGAGGAATTCCTATTTTTTTATGTAACATTTATGTAAGCTAAAGCTTCTTTAAAATAATTTTTTTTAATTTAAAAAAAAGAAAGAGGATTAAGATGTAAACAAATAATGATGTAACAAGATAGAAAATGTTAAATGTCATAAGATACAATGATACAAGGATGGAAAGAAATGATTATTTCCTGCTGAAGAATTTTTAAAAGATCCATAAAAGATATAGCATTTGTAGATGAATAAATGTCATAAAAAGTGAAATGATTGCTTATGGCTTTCAAAAATTCCATCCTCTTCCTTCCATATCACTTCTACGTATCTGATTTATAACATGAATCACTCTCCCCACCCTGTGTTGTAATTACTTTTAAATACTTCTGCCTTCCTACACTATACTATCTCTATTTCCAGAACAGAGTTTGTATCCCCATCACAGGAGATATTCAATAAATGTTGTTTCTTTATTAAGTGAAAGAATGGATTGATGAAAAAGAGCTCACATTTATTGAAAGCTTGCAATGTGTTAAGTACTGCTCGAAGCAATCAGTTCATTCACATTCAGAGTAGCACAAGTCTTTCTCAGATCCCTAAATTAAAAAAATAAAATAAAATTAGCAAGTCCCATATTTAGCAAGTTTTTTGTTTTTTTTTTAAAGATTTATTTATTTTATTTTATTTATCCCCCCCTTGCTGCTTGTGCTGCTGTGTCCATTCGCTGCGTGTCTTCTCTGTGTCTGCTTATCTCCCCCTTGCTGTGAGGTCTTGCCGCATCAGCCCACGGTGCCGCGCGAGCCGGCCTGCCCTCACAAGGAGGCGCCGGGAAGCGAACCCGGGGCCTCTCATATGGTAAACGGGCCCACCGCACCGCTCAGGCCGGCGTGCCCTCACAAGGAGGCCTCGGGATGCGAACCCGGGCCCTCCCATATGGTAAACGGGGGCTCTATCCACTGAGCCACACCCACTTCCCTAGCAAGTTTTGATCACACAAATTTCTCTACCACATACCGATTTTGAAAGAATACCTCAAATTTTCCAAAGAATGAAAAATGTCATTTAAAATATTCATAAAGGATGTTAGCCACTCCATTTGAATTTGATAATCTAACAAAGATACTCTTTTCTCTATCTTTGAACCTTGTACTTGTTATATATTTATATGTGTAGAAACAAAGAACCCAAATGTAACTGCATCACAAATGTACCAGGGTGAAACTCACTTTGGCCCACCCTCAAAATAACATTACTTTACTCAGGGACAAGAAAATTTTGAAGAGCCTCTAAGTAACTTGATCAGAAACTGATAAGTCTCCAAAGCAGAATACATAAATGTAAAGAAACAGGGCTCGAAATATGTCCAACAATCACTCATACAAAGTTCTATTTCTCCATCAACTATAAATGAAAATGAAAAATAAAAAGGAAAAGAGATGGGAAAAGAAGCAAGACAGAAATGAAAATGAAATAGCCTAAACTTTTCTTTGATCAAATATTTTAAGGATAATGGAGATTAAAAGATAATCTAAATCATTAATCTTAGTAATAAATTAATCTTATTTCAGTACAAATGAAGGAAAAGAGCCACACCAAGACCATGATATTGTATTTACTTTCATAAAAGGATACAGAATCAATTTATCAATGAAGTTTGTTAAGTTAGTCCAAGATTGTCAAAATATTATTCATAACTCATACATTCATTTGGGCACTGCTTCATGAAAAAATTCTGATGTATTACCATACGCCAGCTCTAAGACTACATAAGGATGGAATCTTGGAGACTTGACCACTGTACTTACTGCTGTGCCTCCCTTAAATCCATTCTAATATGGATTTGTACAAGAAATACAAATATGCATTTGAAATATTTTTAAATAAATGATACCATGCAAGATTTTTTAAAAAATCACAGTAAACTCTTTGTTATCATCAAGGTCAAGGAAAGTTGTATTCTGGTTAATAAAATATTCTGATTCACTTTCCTAAGGATTAAATGAATTAATATTTGTAAAGTACCTAAAATAGTACCTGGCTTATAGATTAAGTACTGTGCAAGTGATTTTTAATTAAAGTAACATAATTGTGACAGATTGTATTTTCTGAATATAGTCTTAGCCATATTTCTGGTCCCACAGGCTCTTCTAGAACGTTGCCACTTCCTACCAAAAAGTGGAGTCTATTTTTCTCCCCTTGAACCTAGGTGGTCTTGTGACTGTTCTGACCAACAGAGTAGGGTAGAAATATTCTCTGACTTCCAAGGCTACGTTACAGAAAGGATACCACTTTTGCCCACCTCTCTTTTTATGAGATGCTTGCTGTGGGGAAACCAGACACCCCATTCAAGGAAATCACCATGTGGAGAGATCACATAAAGAGGGCATATAGAAGAAAACTGAGGTCTTTCTACCCAACAGCCAACAACAATTACCAGACATGTGAATGAACCATCTTTTGGATGATTCCACCTCCTAGCCTTTGAGTTCTCTAGCCTAGACATTGTGGAACAAAGATAAGCAATCCCTGCTGTGTCCTGTCAGAACACCTGGCCCACAAAATCTATGAGCATAATATTTGGTTATTTTATGCCACTAAATTTTGGGATAATTTTTTTACACAGCCATAGGAACAGGATCAATAAAATTGACACACTAAAAATTTGCGTTTCAACAAAAATCAAAAAGATTTAAAAGTGGCTTATAAAACTAAACATAATGCAAATAGGACAGAGATAAAACAGAAAAGAGACTCACCAAAACACAGTATAAACAACTGGCAGACATTCAACATATTATAACCATAACAACGCTAACATTTATTATCTTCCACGTGTAAGGAACTGCAATACGCCTGATTTAATGCTCCTAACAATCCTATAAGGTCACTGTTATTACATGGCTATTTTATATGTCACATGAAAATAAGAAGTAAAATACCATAACACTGAAACTATGAAAAGCCCATTTTCATCTTACTTTGTTGATTTAGATGGCACTTTTGGGATCCTAGTAATAAATTATCATCGTGACCAATTAATCAGTGATAATCACACAACTCTCCTAAATCACTTCAAAGAATTTTAAGGAAATATGACAAAAGAAATAAAGGATATTAAGAAGACACTGGGTGAGCATAAAGAACAATTAGAAAGGCTGCAAAGAAAAGTAATGGAACTTAGAGGAATGAAAAACACAATGGATGAGATTAAAAATACATTAGAGACATATAGGAGCAGATTTGAATTGCTTAAAGACAGAATTAGTGATTTCGAAGACAGAACATCTGAACTGGAAAAGAACAGAAAGAGAAGAGAATGGAAAAAAATGGAACAAGTCTCAGGGATTGAATGACAATGTGAAACACACAAACATTCACATTATTGCTGTCCCAGAAGGAGAAGAGAATGGAAAAGGGGCAGACAGAATATTTGAGGAAATAATAACTGAAAACTTCCCAACCCTTATGAAGGACATAAATATCAAAATCCAAGAAGGACAACACACCCCAAACAGAATAAATCTGAATAGACCTAGCCCAATACACCTACTATTCAGAATGACAAATATCAGAGATAAAGAGAGGATTCTGAAAGTAGCAAGAGAAAAGCAAAGCATCACATACAAGGGAAACTTGATAAGATTAAGGGCCGAATTCTCATCAGAAACTATGGAGGAGAGAAGAAAGTGGTATGATGAATTTAAGGTACTGAAAGAGAAAAAACTGCCAACCAAGAATTCTGTATCCGGTAAAGCTCTCCTTCAAAAATGAGGGCAAGTTCGAAGTCTCCACAGACAAACAAAAACTGACAGAATACGTTACCAAAAGACAAGATTTGCAAGAGATACTAAAGGGGGTGCTGCAGCCTGAAAGGAAAAAACAAGGTGAGAGAGGTGGAGAAGAGTTTAGAAATGAAGATATTTAGGAAGGGTAAACTAAAGGATAAGAAGACAGACAATAGAACAATATGACAACAGAGAGCTGAAGGACAAAAGGGATAAAGTAAAGGCTTTACGTTAATAACACTGAATGTTAATGGATTGAACTCCCTAATCAAAAGACATAGACTGATAGAATGGATAAAAAAATATGAGCCATTTATATGTTGTCTACAAGAGACCCACCTCAGATATAAGGACAAAACCAGGTTAGAAGTGAAAGGTTGGATAAAGGTATTCCATGCAAATAGTAACCAAAAAAGGGCTGGAGTAGACCAGATAAATGTAAAATAACAACATTTTAGTGGATGAACAATAATTACTCAGTGCAACTGGCAAATTGTTCCTGTGATCAGTATTTTCTAATTTTTTTCATGCAAAATAAGCACTTGCTTTTAATTGAAGAGAGCTGGAGAAGAGATAATTTTTGGTTACTTCATTTTTCTTTAATCCTTTCTTATTCATACTTTTTAATTAAAATAATCTATCTGGATCAATAATGATTTAGCATGACTACTGTTGAACAAGATTTTGAGTTTTTCTGCCTCATAAAATTATGAGTTGGCAAATTATCTGCTGTAATTCATTCCAATAAGATATGAAGAATTCCCAAATAGGAATTTGATTATCTAGAAACAATATGATCTAAACAGAAATTAAATAACTAAATCAATAATTTATTTCATTCTTAGAAATTATTATGCCCAATAGTTAGAGCTGTAATATAAAAATTGGAATTATGTTATAATTAATTTCTATTATATTTGAATTATTATTTACATTTATAAATGTTTGTTGCTATGCTATCTATTTTTTATAATTGATTATATTAAATCTAACCTGGCCTTGCACTCTCAATTAAAATTTGTAATTTCTTTCAATCTATTTTTCTATTTATTTTACAATTTTACAATAAAGGACTTTTTAGCAGCTAAAAAATAGCCATTGATTATACACTTTGGATAGATCATAAGGTATAAAATGAATATATCTCAATAAAACAGCTTAATAAACAAATAAAGGGAAGCGGATGTGGCTCAAGTGGTTGGGCATCCATCTGCCATGTGGGAGGACCCGGGTTCAATCCCCAGGACCTCCTGGTAAAAAAAAAAAGGCAAGCAGGAGAGCTGGGCCCGGCTCGCCGTGTGGATGCAGCAAGATGATGACGCAACAAAGGAGAGACGCAGAGGAGAGTCAAGGCGAGATACACCAGAAACCAGGAACTGAGGTGGGGCAAGTGACAGGGTGCCTCTCTCCCACATCGGAGGTCCCTAGGATCGAATCCCAGTGAAGCCTGGAGGAAAAAAATGTGAAGAGAAGGCAAGAAACAGACACAGAAGATCACCCAGCGAATGTACACCAAAAGAAAATAAATAAATGTCAATTAAAAAAATAAATAAATAAGTAAAATAAACAAATAAATAATTGTGCAAGAATAGGCAGAAACAACAGCTATATACAGCAGGGGAAACAGATTGAGAGGTGAGGAATTTTCTTGTTTGTTTTTTGTCTATTATTATTATTATTGAAATAATAAAAATGTTTTAAAAATGATTGAAGTGATGAATGGACAACTATGTGATTATATCAAATACTACTGATGGCACACTTAGGTAAAGTGTATGCTTTATTAATATGCGTCAATAAAATTGACTTGTTTAAAAAGTGCATTTAATGCACCTTTCTAAATTTCTCTGTACTAACAAAATCCAAACACAGATCACCTCTCACCTATAAGTTCTTCATCAGACTCAAACCAAAACTTTCACCCAATTGCACCTCAACAAAGCCAATCAAGTTAGTTACCAAAGTCTTAGCAGACTGCTTTCATTATACTACCCTCTTCCTGCTCTGAGGAGTGGACTTTGGTGACTTCCAGTGACTTTAGGATCACCCTTTTGCTCCCAAGACAGTAACTTCCCTAAGGCCTCTCATTCTATCCTTTGTCTCACTCTTCTCATCCTGATCCATAACCATTTTAAATAAATGCCTTTTATCCTGATTAAGAGACACTGCCTTATTGTAAAGGTGATTTGAAGAGACTTTGACTTCTAGAGTCAGAAAATCTGGGACTTCATACTGGCTCTACTACCACCTGGTTATATGATATTGGACATGTCAGCCTGCACTCTTATTTCTGTAATCTAAGGAAATAAAGCCAACCTCATGGGGATATTGTGGGGATTTATGTGAAGATTTTATAAACTGAGAAGAGCCAGGAAATAAACCTCTGCATATATCATGGGAATTATTAGAGATCTCTATTAGTTAAAGCTAATTCTTTACCTCATGAGTGAACAGTCTAAATGGTTCAGAACCTGTATCAACATTGGCTACCTTTGAAAAATGGCTTCCCAAGTTTCTGACCATTCATTTTGGCAAGTCAGATCAAATGGGGTGAGGGAGAGGTTAGATGATTTTCAATCTATATCCAGGTAGTAATATCCAGAGACTCCTGAACCTTTTGGCTTTGTACGCCTAGCCAAGCCATGAAACTTTTGGCTTTGTACTCCTATCCAAGCCAAAGAAACTGAAGTTTTCATCTATTAAAAAAAAAAAAAGCCAAATTACCCTTTCTAAGCTTGATTAGTTTAGTGTTTTACAACTCTTCACACACACACACACACACACACACACACCGTTTTTATTGTAAAGCACTTGTAGTTTTGGAAATTTTAAGCTCTTCTTTATTCACTTTTCCCCCTAGTATGTATATAATTTGCTACATTCCTTCTATCTGGTTATGTGATCACAATCTATAATAGTGCTGTCCAAAACTATCTGCAATGATGGATATGTTCCATATCTGTGTCATCCAATATGGTAGCTACTAGCCACCTGTGACTAATGAACACCTGTAATGCAGCTAGTATACTTGAGGAATTAAATTTTTACTTTAATTTAATTTAAATTTAAACGGCTAAATGGACAACTCAGAGCTAGAGCTTGTGTGCCAGAGACAGACTCATTGAGGCTTGTAAAATCCACTGCTGACCATCCTTGACAAGGTTGGCAGTCGGACTGTCCATACCACCCTAGTTATAAGAATTCTGCCGATGCTTTCCAGAATTGGGAGCTTTTCCACAAATGCACCCATACAACCACAATTCATATCATTGCTCATAGAGTTTAGAATGTTTAGAATGGCTACAGTACAAGTAAACTTCCACTCATCTTCCAAGGTCAATTCAAATGCTACCCTCACTATGATGTCTCCTTTGATTTCTTTGAGAGCAATACGGCAGAGTGAAAAGAGTTGTAGTTATGGAATAAGATTGATTAAAGTTTGAATCCCAGAGACAGCCCTTACTATCCAGAATTTACTGAACATTGAGAAATTAATTTAAATTCTTTGAGTCTCAATTTTCTCAACTATAAAATGGTAACAAAAATAATAATCTTGCAGATTTGTTATCAGAATTAGGACAACATTATCATAATAGCTAACATTTATTAAGTTCCTTCTTATATCAGGTTCCATGGAAGCACAAGCCTTGGATTTTTTTCATTTAATTTTCATTAAGTAATATATTACTTATAAGGTAAGTGATATTTCTTTACCTAGTTACCATATATTCAATAATTTATTCATTTATCCATTCAAAAAAAATTTGAGAGTCTATTGTTCCCAGTGAGGAACATTAGAGTAAAAGGAGTAAACAAAACAAAGTCCTTGCACTTATGGTACTTATATTCTAGTGGAAAAGGCAGACAACAAGCAAGAAAAATAGATATATAATATAATGTCAGTAGTGTTAAGTGTTATTAAGGAAAATAATGCAGGACAAAATAGAGAAAAAGAAGGATGCTGTTTTATAGAAGAAGTTATCTTACAAGGCCTCTTTGCAGAGTTAGTATTTGAACAGACCTAAATCAAGAATGGGAATGAGCTATATGACTATATGTAGGAAGAATGTTCCAGAGAGAAGGAACAGCATTATCGGAAGCTATTACGTAACAGGCACTAATCTAGAAGCTAAAAGTACATGTGAACCAGGCAAAGCACTTGTCCTCCAGAACTTTAAATTATTGTGAATAAATAAAAATAAAATATCCTGGAGGTGAGAAGTTCTATGAAACAAAAGAAAAAAAAAAAAGGAAATAGAGAGTAATGGAAGAAGGTGGTATTATTTCTACTTTGCAGATGAGGATATTGAAAGTTAAATAACAAGACAACACAGCCAGTAAGTTGTAGAGCAGGGACTTAACCCAAAAAGTCTGTCTCTGAAGGTCATTCTTTGATGACTTGCCCTCCCACACACACACAATAAAGTCTACACTGGGAATCAGAGAATCACAGGGATTACAGTTCATTAGTTGTTATACCTCAAATATCAAGATAATGGCACACAAAAGATGCAAAATAGGGTTGAATTAACTCAGATACCACTCAAGATATAATATGAAAACTCCATTATAATTAAAGAGACCGTGATCCTAAAACCAGGGAGTTGGCATTCCTTATTTAGGAAAATTCCATTAAAAACAAAAGGCTCACAATAAAATGTAACATTTAAGTTATAGGTTTTGAAAGATGGTTGGAATGAGACAGAACACAACTCAAATGGGCCTAGTGCTTATCACTGCTAAAGAAAACAATTTATATATGCTTGGGGAATGGTAATACGGGGGATTGTAATAAATGAGAGAGGAATTACAAAGTTATCATTACACAGTTGTTAACAACCAAACTGGTGATACGTTAGCATTACATTTTAAGATTTACTGATATTACTTTACCAAGTATTTTCTTCATTGTAAATCATTAAGATTTAAAATACTTGAAGTTTCAAAGCTGCTTCCTATCACTTAGCAAAGTAGTTCACAACTGTCAGCACTTCAACTCATAAACCAAAAGAAGAAAATCCCTGGGCCATATAGGAAAAGTTCTCATCATGCCATAATAATCTGTTTAATATGTGTGAATGCATCTTACTCAAAATTATGGCAGCCTTTTTTTCTAATTACAAAAGAAATACATATTCATTATTGACAATCTGGAAAATTCAGAAACATATAAAGGAGAAAATTAAAAATCAACTGTAATTTCTCCTGCCAAAGATAACACTGTTAATTTTAATTGGATCAAAATTAACAGTGTTAATTGGATAATTCCTTCCAGTCATTTTCTTCCATATGTATATGTGTATGTTTGATGGTTGTTAGGCAGGTAATTGTTTTTTTCATAGAAATGGTATGGTACTTTTTACCTAGTTTTATATATTGCTATTTTTCACTTAATATTACATGAACAGTAATATTCCCAAATTTAAAAATAGGATTTAATAATGGTAAAATGCTCTACTGTATGCAATTAACAATCCCCCTATTGTTGATTCTAAATTTATGCAATTAAACATGACGCTGGGATGAACCATGATTATACTAACCTACATGCAAAATTGTGATTATCTTCTCAAGATAAATTCTCAAAAGTAAAACTACTGTATCAAATTACATAAATGTATCAAATTTGTAAGTGTTGTCAAATGTTCTCCACGAAGGTAATGACTATTTACATTTCCACTATTAAGTTAAATAAGAGTTTTACTCCATACTCAAACATAAAATGCATCTTAATTTTTAAAAACTTTGACAGGCAAAAAATAAAATGTTACCATTTATTTCATTAACGAAACTAAACATTTTTCTTTTTCTATTTGCCACTTGTATTTCTTCTATTAATCTTTATATTTCTTTATATCATTTATCCATTTTTCTATTAGGGATTAGCATATTTTTTCTCCAATTGATTTAAGAGAATACTTTATATAGAGAGATGAGTGCCTTTTATCAACAGTCATGTCACAAATATTTTTATCTCTTTATTGTCAGCATTTAAAGTTTTTCTGATATAGCAATGTTAGAACTTTTCATATAGTCATATTTATCAGCACTTTATTGTTTAATTTGATCCACTGAATTTAAGCTGAAAAAGTATTTGATACTTTTCTATTATAGTTGTGTTAGAGCTACAAAAAAATATTTACAACTAGAAGATCTACTGTGAAATTCCAGCAATTTAAGGGAATTATCTAAAATAGAACCCCCCAACCATATATATACACCTATACATGCAGATATATACTTACTCTCTCCTTTCCAAACACAAAGAAATACTGGATAAAATATAAGTAGAATTTTATTTTTAAAACATAGGTGAGCTTAAAATGAATAAAGAGAAATTCTCAAATGCCAGGGGATAAAACTGAAATAAAAACAGAACAATATTATCCCAGGAATGCAAGGTTGGACCAGCATATAAATATCAATCAATATAATACAACATATGAATAGAATAAAGGGGAATAAAGCCACATGATCATCTCAACTGATGCAGAAAAAGCATTTGATGAAATCCAACATCCTTTCATTACAAAAAACTACAAACTACAAACAAAAGTGAACTTCCTCAATCTCATAAAGGGCATCTATGAAAACTCAGAGTTAACATCATAACTTAATGGTGAAAAACTGAAAGCTTTCCCCTAAGATCAGGAACAAGACAACAATATTCACTCTCACCACATCTATTTAACATTGTAGTAGAGATTCTAGCCACAGCAATTGAGCAAGAAAAAGAAATAAAAGGTATACAGATTGGAAAGGAAGAAATAAAACTATCTCTATTTGCGGATTACATGATCTTACATATAGAAAATCCTAAATAATTCACACACAAAAAAACTATTAAAGCTAATGAGTTCTGCAAAGTTGAAGAATACAAGATCAACTTGCAAGAATCACTTGTGTTTCTATACACTAGCAATGGAAAATGATAAAAATGAAATTAAGAAAATAATTCCACTTATATTAGCATTAAAAAGAAAAAAAAATCTAGGAATAAATTTAACCAAAGAAATGCAAGACATCTTGTAAGAGCTTCATGGTACTTCTTTCAACAATGAGTCTGACTGTCACTGAGAACTCCATAATCATTTCAATAAATCTAAGTCACAAAAAGAAGTCATTGGAAAACCATGTCAGGAATGGAAGCTTAGACCACATTCACATTGCTTCATGTCCTAGAGGGAGAAAAAGGGGTTCCCTGTGGCATTCCAGTCAAACCTATTAGATGGTTTTGTTCAAACTAGTTAGAAACTTGAACTATGTTTTCAGAAATCTTAAAGAAGTGATCTAATACCCCCATGCAGTGCATTAATATAGTATCTGCATCTGTAGTATTTATAATGTTAAGTTCATGCAGGTAATAGACAATGTAATAGCCCCAACCTTAAATAAAGCTGCTGTACTACAGAATATACCTGGCTAAGTGATTTTTTTAAAGCAAGATTTGTTTTACTATAAATAAGTGGATTATTTCAATGCAGGCAAAATTGTAAAGTTTTATTGAGAAAGATAGCATGCTTTTCATGTGCAAGTACCTGTTAGTAACAAACTTTTTTTATTTAAATGCCTTTATCTGCTATGTGGACACTGTTCTATGAAATTAAAAATGTAGTGTGGTCTATAGCTCAAAGACTGGAAAAAACAGTTACAGACAAATATCTCCATAAATTATTCACATTATAAACAGTTGTGAGTAAATATTTCACATTATTAGCGCTGTCCAATAAAAAGGTAATGCTTGTATAATGTTGTTACAAACTCTTAATTTACACTATTGCACTTTTAGTATTTTATATTAGGGAGGTTTGTCTATAATTTGAAAAAAAATGTGAAGTATTTTATAAATAGTATGTCAGTTTAAGGAAAATGAAAAAAATAACAGTTATAATTTCTTGTTTTGTCTTAAGATCAAACTATGAGAAATTTATGCTATTCAAACAAAAAAGCCACCAAGATTTGTCAGCTCCTCAATAAAATAGGGCTTGCCATTTCTTCAATTAAAATGATTTATTTAACTTTTCTAACCACTTAAAAACTGTGACTACCCCTAACAAAACTTTGATGAATTTATCTTAGGACTATGGCATCAATAAAAGCAAGGAAATAACTTAGGAGAGCACTGTGTAGGTATAATTTTACTATAAGCTAGTCTGTCTCTTTTCACACACCCGAAAACAAAATGTTGACTGCCAAATAGCATTGGTTATTGTATACAATAAACCGGAAAGAAATATTAGTGTCTGGCAGTATATTCAGGCATAACTTGGAAATTTTCTGAATTCCTGATTTATTTATTATCTTCTCAGATTAAAACAAAGCACAATGTCCTCTGATTATTCAAAATACAATTTTAGGCTGATTTTTTGTTCAGATTGCCATCAAGTAACTAAAGGGATTGGTTCCACCTGTAAGCCAGCATGCTGGGAGGTTGGGGCAAAATCTAAACTTAAAGAGAAAATGTTTTGTGTACTACTTCATTTTTGTGCATTATAAGCATGGTAGAACCTGACACTCTGAGCTTCCTTCCAACAAAATTGTTAAAGGGATATTATGGGTCGCTGAATAACAATGCAAGGAGCTATATCGCCCCTGAAGAAAGAATCAATGACATCTTCTCAGTTAAAACAAAAATAGAACACTCCTTTTAATATAGCAACAAAAAGAAACTACTTTAAGAGAATGGACCGTTTCTGCCATCATGCAGCTGAGCAAAAAGAGTTTCAAAGACTCATTAGTAGTTTATTTCTACTGTAAATGAACACTGAACTATACAACTCTGCTTCTGCATTGATGAGACATAACATCCCCATATTGTACCATCTCTTATCACAGAATGGTTTATTTGGAGGTGTTTTAAGCATTGGGAAAAGAAAACCGAGGTGGCTTAATGTTGCTGTATTTCAGCAGTTGAATGTTTTTTATTATTTATCTGTGTCCTTTTTTGGTGTGAATTGTTTTTGGTGTGTGTTTTGGTTTTGGTTTGGTTTTGGTTTTGGGGTTAGTCTTTGGTACCACGTAGTATTATCTCTTCTCCCAAAAGGGTGTGTATATAACTTTAAAAAGAGAAATGTACAGTGCTGTAAATATTATAAGATGGCTCCTGGCAGTGCTCTGAGGCTGAGCCACTCTGCTCATGGTGGCCTCCTCTCTGCATGGTGAAGAGACCATTTTTATATGGTTGTCCGTGTAGGGCTGGGAGCCTCCCTGGACCAGCTGGGAGTTGTCCCTTAGATCCAATATTTTTTATTATCAAATTTTGTGGCTCAACACATCTGATTGAAATGGATGTCTTAGTCTAGGTTACTATTTTTGCCATATGGAATTGAATAAAATACAGGATGCAATATTTTTTTAAAAAGAAATGCAAAATTTGTATACTGAAAACTACAAAACACTGTTGTAAGAATTTAAAGAGTTAAGTAAATGAAAAGACAGTCTGTGTCCGTGGATTCAAAGACATAGTAATGTTAAGATGGTTTTCCAAATTGAGCTAAAAATTCAATGCAATCCCTATTAGAATCCCAACTGCCTGTTTTACAGAAATGGACAAGCTGATCCTAAAATTCATATGGAAATGCAAGAGACCCAGAATATCCAAATCAATCTTGAAAAAAAAAAAAAGGAACAACGTTTGAGGACTCACATTTTCTAATGTCAAAATTTGCTACAGGAATTGAGACATTATGGTACAGCAATTCAGGAATAAAAAATTGATATGTTAGAATGAGTCTCTAAATCAGGAACATGACAAGGTCCCACTTTCACTACTTCAATTCAAGAATAAAGAAGTATGAGATTTGGAATGGAAGGAACAAAATTATCACTTGCTTTAGTTTGCTAAAGGCTTCTTCTACTGAAATATAGCAGAAATGGGTTGGCTTTTACAATGGGAATTTTGGTTTTTTTTAGGAGGTACCAGGGATTGAACTCAGGACCTTGTACATGAGAAGCAGGTGCTCAACCACTGAGCTACACCCGCTTCCCAAAATGGGAATTTATTAGGTTAAAAGCTTACAGTTCTGAGGCTGTGAAAATGTCCAAAGCAAGGCACCATCAGAGATTCTGTCTCACTGAAGGTCAGCTGCTGGCGATCATGGACTCCTGCCACATGGCAAGACACAATGACCAGTCTCTGCCTTCTCCTCCAGGCTTAATTTCTCCCCAAGCTCAGCTGTAGGCAATCAGGCACACAGCAGGGCACAATGTCGGTCTGCTCATCTCTCCCCTCTCCTCTGGGCCTCATCTCTTTAGCTTCAAGCTGCTCCATATATGCCTTTTCTCTCTACCAGATGTGTCAACTTCTGGAGGCTTCCTTCTGTCTCTGTAGCCTTCTTTATATGTCTGCAGCTTCTTAGTCCTCCATTTATAAAGGACTCCAGTAAGAGGATTAAGACCCACCCTTGGTCCCGCAATCTAATCAAAGGCCCTTAACTGATGCGAGGTAATCAAAAGTGTTCTAATCAAGGGGAACAGGTATAGCTCAGTGGTTGAGCACCTGCTTCCCATTTACAAGGTCCCAGGTTCGATCCCCAGTACCTCCTTTAAAAAAACAGTGTTCTAATCAAAAGATCTAATCAAAAGTGTTCTAATCAAAAGGTCCCTTAACTGAATCTAATCAAAAGGCCCCACCACAATGGGTTTACATGAACAGGAATGGGTTAGCTTAAGAACACAATTTTCTGGAGCCCACAAAAAGACTCAAACCAGCACATTCCACCCTCTGGGCTCCAAAAGTAATGCTCTTACCATATGGAAAATATATTCATTCCATCACACTATTTCAAAAATGTTAAATCATTTTAGTAACAATGCTAAGTACAAAATCTCATCAAAATCAGTTATAGGTATGCAGTCTATCTTGGGGCAAAATTCTACTCTGGCTGTGGACCTGTGAAACTTACAAAACAAGTTATCTGCTTCCGATATACAAAGGAGGCACTGTCTTAGAATAAACATTCCCATTACCATAGAGAGAAATTGGAAGGAAAACAGGGGTTACGGGTCCCAAACACTTCCAAAAACCTGCAGGACATACTCCAATTGATTTCAAAGTCTGAGAGTCATCTATAGAATGACAGTTTCTTCTCCTCAGGGCTTCACAGAGCAGCAGTCCCACCCCTTCCAAGGGCTTGCTCAATGACTATCATCTCATCTCCACCCTCATCAAGCATCTGGGTGGTAACTGAGCTCTAGGCCTCACTCTCCAAGGACACTGGGGTGACGGTCACACTCTCCCCAATCTCTGGGGCACATGCCCAACCGCCTCAGAACAGTGAAGTGATAACCAAACTCTCCCCGGGGAATGTGCCCTCTCTGAAGCCTGCAGCAGCCACGCTCTTCCTGAGCAGCAGAGCAGAAGATCTGCCATTTTCAAATGCCAAGGCATACTCACCCTTTTCACCTAAGCCTGAGAAATTAAGTCTAGACCTCAGCTTCCACGGTTGTACCGTTGACATCATTTTTCCTTCAATGTCTCCCTTTCCTACCCCTTTTAGTCAGGCTGGCAGTGGTTTCACTCACACAAATCTCGCAAAAGGCATGTTAGTTTCACATGCAGTTCACAGGTATCCCAACTGTTAGACAATAGGACTTTCCACAAATTCTTTCTGGATAACTGCATTTCCAATCCTGACTAACACTGAAATGATTGGTTGGTTCCAAGTTCATTTAAGTCCTCTCATGGGACATTACTCTCTGGAGACTTGTTTTCCAGAAGCCCAAACCATCAGTTTCTGGTTTCTTAGTGCCCAGGAGTTCAGTTCTCACCTTATGCCTTTCCTCTCACATTTTACTATAAGCTGCAAAAGAAAGCCAGGCCACATTTTCTACATTTAGTTTGGAAATCTCCTCAGCTAAATATCTAAGTTTATCACTTTCAAAATTCCATCTCCCATCTAACATCAGGAGTCAATTTTGCCAAGTTCCCTCCCACTTTACAGTAAGGATCACCTTCCTTCCAGTTTGCAATGACACATTCATCATTTCTGTCTAAGGCCTCATCAGAAGTGTCTTTAGCATCCATATGTTCCCAACAGTCTCTTCAAAGCACTCTATGCTTTTCTATTAAGCATCTCACAATTCTTCCCGAATCTTCCTCTTACTCGTTTATAAAAGTGTTCCAACATTTTTGGTATTTGCATAGCAGTACGCACCCCTCTTTTCCAGTACCAGTTTCTATTTTAGTTTGCTAAAGGCTGCCAATGCATCACTGTGGCACATGATATTCTCTCCATGGAAAATACAAGAAATTATATAAAAAAGTAGAATTATTAAGCAAGTAAAGCAAGTTTGCTGGATTCAAAGATCTGTATAGAAAAATCAATTTTCTGATGTAACAACCAATTTGAAACTATAGTAAAAATAATCCACGGAGAAGCCAAGATGGCAGCAGAGTAAGGAGCTCCAAGAGTCAGCTCATCCTACAGGACAGTTAGTAATCAACCAGAGCTATCTAAAGCACCTATTTGGGGGCCCCAGGAGACCAGAAGAGCATCCTGCAACATCCTTGAAAGTATGGAAGGAGGAGACTGCCCATCTGCAGAGAAGATTCGTGAGCAGAGTCCTCCACGCTGCAGAGGCTGGTGCCTGCAGCGCAAGCCACCTCGGGAGCTATTCCACAGCTGGAGTTGGAAATTCCATTTCCCAAAAATGGGGGAGAAAGACACAGTGTGGCACTGACTACAGTTACTGATTAGTAAATTCGGCAGGCTAAAGTATAATCCTAAGAACAGCTGAAATTTAAACCTGTCCAAGTCAGAAAAAGGCCAGTAGCTGCCATGTTAACTTCGTCCCCAACATGAGGGGAAGTGGGGCTGATTGAAAATCACAGTGCTGGGAGGGACCAGTTTCTTTCCACCCAGATCAGACTGCAGCTCTAGCCTAAACTCCAGTCCCACCTCCAGCAGGGAGGAAGCTGGGGGGACCTGTACCACCTTTCTGGGAAACTGGAAGCCACGTTGCAGAGGCCAGTGCCCATCCTACTCTAGCGGTGCAAGCTGCCTCAGAGCTATTCTGTGACTTGGTCCCCAGCATGAGGGGAAGCCAGGCTAACTGAAAATCACAGTGAAGTTAGGGACTGGCATCTTTCCACCAAGATTGGATTGCAGCCCTAGTCTAGGCTCCAGCCCCACCTCCAGAAGGGAGCAAGCTGGCAGGACTTGCACCAGGCTCCCCAGGCTACTGAAGGTGTTTTCAGCCCATACGAACTGGTTTGCTCAGTACCTTCGAGTCCATCTCCACCTCTGCGCCCTCCCATGGAATAGGACAGGGCTGGTGCTCCCTCAGCCTCACAGGGCAACTGCAGGTGCTTTTGGCCTGCACAAACCCGACCGTTGGGCACCTGTGGCCCCACCCCTACCCCCAATAGGACAAGGGACAGACTGTGTTTGCCCAGCCTCTCTGGGTAGCTGCATATGCTTTGGGCCCACATAGCCTGGACTGGTGAGTACTTGTAGATCCACCCCACTGCTCAATAGGGAAGGAGGGAGCTTGTGTTTCCACAGCCTTTCCGGGCAATGGCAAGCACTTTCAGCCTGAACAGATTAGACTGCTGGATTCTGTGGATCCACCCCAACCACCCAGTAGGATAGGAGGGAGCTTGTATTTCCTCAGCCTCTCTAGGCAATGGCAGGTACTTTTGGCCTGCACAGACTGGACTGTTGGATGTACATGGATCCATCTCTACCCACAATAGGATAGGAGGGGTCTGGTGTCTCCACAGTCTCTCAGGGCAAAGGCGGGTACCTTCAGCCTACAAGGACTGAACTGTTGGGTGCCTGCGGAACCACCTATGCCCTAATAGGATAGGAGGGGACTGGTATTTCCTCAGCCACTCCAGGCAGGCAAGTACTTTCAGCCTACATCGGTAGTTCAGTTCCCATCCCCTAAAGGCCAAAAGGAACAGTACTCCCTTAGCCTCTCAGGGCAACTGCAGGCAAGCGTCTTCAGCCCACACAGATTAGATTGTTGGGCACTCCAGAGGGTCCACCCCCATGCCCAGCAGGGAGGGGGGTGCTGGTGCTATGTCAATTTACCTGGGCAACTGTGGTCATTCTGGACCCACACAGCATAGATTTCTGCCCACAACTGCATCTCCATCCCTTCCCCAGGTAGAGGAGAAAGGGGTGTGAAGATTCATCAGTCTCTGTGGGCAACTACAGACAGTCTTGTCTTGCACAACTTGGATTATTACGCACGGCTGCAGCTTTGTCCCTACCCCTGGCAAAGGAGAAAGGCACCAACTACATCCTTGGCTTCTACTACACAACCAGCAAGGGAGGAAAGACAAGAAAGCCCTAAACTAAAGGGAGAAACTACACTCAGAATAAATACATCTAGTAAGCCAGATGCAAAGACACCAACAAAAAATTACAATCCATACCAAGAAACAGGAAGATATGGCCCACTTAAATGAACAAGATAAGCTTGCAGATGACATAAAGGAGTTGAGACAACAAATCATAGATGTTCAAACAAATCTTCTTTATAAATTCAATGAGATGGCTAAAGAGATTAAGTATATTAAGACGACACTGGTTGAGCACAAAGAAGAATTTAAAAGCATACGTAGAAAAATAACAGATCTTATGGGAATGAAAGGTGCAATAAATGAAATTAAAAATACACTGGAGGCATATAAAAGCAGATTTCAGGAGGCAGAAGAAAGGATCAGTGAGCTTGAAGACATGGCCTCTGAAAGCAAACATACAAAAGAACAGATGAAGAAAAGATTGGGAAAAAAATCAAACAGGGTCTCAGAGAACTAAATGACAGCAAGAGATGTGCAAACATACATGTCATGGGTGTCCCAGAAGGAGAAAAGAAGGGAAAAGGGGCAGAAGGAATATTTGAAGAAATAATGGTAGAAAATTTCCCATCCCTATTATAGGACATAAATATCCATGTCCAAGAAGTATATCGTACTCCCATCTGAATATATCTGAATAGACCAACTCTAAGACACATACTAATCAGAATGTCAAATGCCAAAGACAAAGAGAGAATTCTGAGAGCAGCAAGAGAAAAGCAATGCATAACATATAAGGGATACTCAATAAGATTAAGTGCCGATTTCTCATTAGAAACCATGGAGGCAAGAAGGTAGTGGTATGATATATTTAAGATACCACAAGAGAAAAACTGCCAGCCAATAATTTTATATCCATCAAGATTATCTTTCAAAAATGAGGGTAAGTTTAGTATATTCACAGATAAACAGAAACCGAGAGAGTTTATAACAAAAAGACCAGCATTGCAGAAAATACTAAAGGGAGTGTTACAGCCTAAAAAGAAAAGTGAGGAGAGAGAGGCTTGGAAGGGAGTCTAGAAATGATGACTGTATCAGTAACAGTAAATAAAAGTGTCAAAAGAGTGGTGAAAATAAAATGACAGATAAAACCCAAAGGTCAAAATGGGTGAAATAACTGCCTTAACAGTAATAACATTGAATGTTAATGGATTAAACTCCCCAATCAAAAGACACAAACTGGTGGAATGGATAAGAAAATATGAGCCATCTATATGCTATCTGCAAGAGACTCACCTTAGAGCCAAGGATACAAATAGATTGAAACTGAAAGGTTGGAAAAAGATATTCCATACATGCAGTAATCAAAAAAAGCTGGGGTAGCTATACTTATATCTGGTGAAATTGACTTTAAAAGCAAAACTGTTATTAGAGACAAGGAAGGACTTTACATATTAATAAAAAGGATAATTCACCAGGAAGAAATAACAATCATAAACGTATATGCACCTAACCAGGATGCCCCAAGATACATGAGGCAAACACTAGCAAAACTGAAGGGAAAAATAGACATCTCTACAATAATAGTTGGAGACTTCAATTCACCACTCTTAGCATTGGATAGAACATCTGGGCAGAGGATCAATAAAGAAACAGCTTGAATTATATGATAAATGGAATAAACCTAATAGACATATACAGAACATTGCACCCCAAAACAGCAGGATATACATTCTTTTCAAATGCTCATGGATCTTTCTCCAGGATAGACAATATGTTGGGTCACAAAGCAGATCTCAAATAATTCAACAAGATCGAAATAATACAAAGCATTTTCTCTGATCATAATGGAATAAAGTTGGAAATCAACAAGCAGCAAAAAAAAAAGGGAAAATTCACATAAGATTAAACAACACACTCTTAAAAAATCAGTGGGTCAAAGAAGAAACTTCAAGAGAAATCAATAAATATCTCAAGACTAATGACAATGAGAACACAACATATCAGAATCTATGGGATGCAGTGAAGGCAGTCCTGAAAGGGAAATTTATAGCCCTCAATGCTTACATTATAAAAGAAGAAAGAGCTAAAATCAATGACCTACCTATACACCTGGAGGAACTAGAAAAAGAACAGCAAATGAATCCCAAAGCAAGTAGAAGGAATGAAGTAACAATGATCAGAGCAGAAATAAATGAAATTGAGAACAAAAAAACAATAGAGAGGATTAACAAAACCAAAAGTTGGTTCTTCAAGAAGATTAACAAAATCAACAAACCCTTAGCTAGACTGACTAAGAAAAAAAGAGAGAAAATGCAAATAAATGAAATAAAAAATGAAAACGGGAACATTACTACTGACCCCATAGAAATAAGAGAGCTCATAGAAGGATATTATGAACAACTTTATGCCAAAAAACTAAACAATGTAGACAAAATGGAAAAGTTCCTAGGAACATACAAACAACCGACACTGACTCTAGACGAAATAGAAGATCTCAACAAAGCAACCACAAGTAAAGAGATTGAAACAGTCATCAAACAGCTACCCAAAATGAAAAGCCCAGGACCAGATGGTTTCACAGGTGAGTTCTACCAAGCATTCAAAGAAGATTTAATACCAATCTTACTCAAGCTCTTCCAAAAAATTGAACAAGAAGGAATGCTACCAAACTCATTCTATGAATTCAATATTACCACAATACCAAAGCCAGATAAAGATATTACGAACAAAGAAAATTACAGACCCGTTTCTCTAATGAATACAGATGCAAAAATCCTCAGTAAAATACTTGCTAATCGAATCCCACAACACATTAAAAGAATTATTCATCATGATCAAGTGGGTTTTATACCAGGCATGCAAGGGTGGTTCAACACAAGAAAATCAATCAGCATAATACACCACATTAATAAATCAAAGAACAAAAATCACATGATCTTATTGATTGATGCAGAAAAGGCATTTGACAAAATACAGCATACTTTCTTGATAAAAAATACTACAAAAGATAGGAATTGAAGGAAACTTTCTCAATATGATAAAGGCCGTATATGAAAAACCCACAGCTAACATTGTACTCAATGGTGAAAGACTGAAAGGTTTCCCATTGAGATCTGGGACAAGACAAGGATGCCCATTGTCACCACTGTTGTTCAATATAGTTCTAGGAGTTCTAGCTAGAGCAATCAGGCAAGAAAAAGAAATAAAAAGCATCCAAATTGGAAAGGAAGAAGTAAAACTTTCATTATTCCCAGATGATATGATCCTATATCTAGAAAGTCCTGAAAAATCTACAACAAAGCTGCTAAAGCTAATAAACAATTTCAGTAGAGTGTCAGGATACAAGATCAATATGCAAAAATCAATGGTATTTCTATACAATTGTAATGCACAATCTGAGGAGGAAGTCAGGGAAAAAAATTCAATTTACAATAGCAACTAAAAGAACCAAATATTTAGGAATAAACTTAACCAGGGATGTAAATCACTTGTATTCAGAAAACTACAATGCATTGCTAAAAGAAATCAAAAAAGACCTAAATAATTGGAAGAACATTCGATGCTCACAGATTGAAAGACTCAATATCATTAAGATGTCAGTTCTACCCAGATTGATACACAGATTCAATGCAATCCTGATAAAAATTCCACCAGCATTTTTTAAATAAATGGAAATCATGATGAAGTTTATTTGGAAGCTTAAGGGGTCCTGAATTGCCAGAAACATCTTAAAAAGGAAAAGTGAAGTTTGAGGACTCTCACTTCTGGACTTTAAATCATATTACCTAGTTACAGTGGTAAAAAAAACAGCATGGTACTGGCATAAAGATAGACACATAGACCAATGGAATCGAACTGATGGTTCAGAAACAGACCCTCATGTCTATGGCCAAGTGATTTTTGACAAGCCTGTAAAACCCACCCAGCTGGGGCAGAACAGTCTATTCAACAAATCTTGCTGGGGGAACTGGATATCCATAGTCAAAAGAAAGAAAGAGGACCCCTATCTCACACCCTATACAAAATTTAACTCAAAATGGATAAAAGACCTAAGTATAAAAGCAAGAAACATAAAGCTCCCAGAAGAAAATGTAGGGAAAATCTTCAAGACCTGGTGGTAGGTGGTGGATTCTTAAACCTTACACCAAAAGCACAAGCAACAAAAGAAAACATGGATAAATGGGACCTCCTCAAACTTAAACACTTCTGTGATTCAAACGACTTCATCAAGAAAGTGAAAAGTCAGCCCACTCGATGGGAGAAAATATTTGGAAACCGCATATCCGATAAGGGTTTGATTTCCCTTCTATATAAAGAGATCATACAACTCAAAAATAAAAGAGCAAGCAATCCAATTTTAAAATGGGCAAAAGATTTAAATGACACTTCTCCAAAGAAGAAATACAAATGGCCAAAAAGTACATGAAAAAATGTTCCATATCACTAGGTATTTAGGAAATGCATATCAAAACAACAATGAGATATCATCTAACACAGCATAAAATGACCATTATTTAACAAATAGATAACAATAAGTGCTGGAGAGGATGTGGAGAAATAGGAACACTCCTTCACTGTTGACGGGATTGTAAAATGGTGCAGCCTCTATGGAAGACAAGTTTGGCGGTTCCTTAGGAAGCTAAATATAGAACTACCATATGATCCAGCAATTCCTCTACTAGGAATATATCCAGAAGGATTAAAAACTATGACACGAACAGACATCGGCACAACGATGTTCATAGCGGTGTTACTGACAATTGCCAAAATATGGAAACAACCCAAGTGTCCATCAACCAATGAATAGAAAAAAAAAATGTGGAATATACATACAATGGAATACTATGCTGCAATAAGAAGAAATGAAATTGGGACCCATATGATAACATGGATGAATCTTGAAGACATTATGTTAAGTGAAGTAAGCCAGACACAAAAGGACAAATATTGCATGGTCTCATTAATATGAACTAAATATGAAGAATAAATGCATGGAGTTAAAACCTAGAGTATAGGTTATTAGGAGATAAGAGGAGGGTTGAGAAGAACTACTGATGCTTAATGTATGTAGAAGTTTTAATTAACTTGACTGTAAAAGTGTGGAAATGGATAGAGTTGATAGTAACAACTATAATAATAGTGAGTAGCAGCTGGTTTATAAATGGGATTGTGGCTGAAAAGGGTAGTCTGGGGAAGTAAATGTCAATTGAAAGAAAGCTAGAGATAATCTAGGGACTGAATAACCCCGTGAACCCAGAGGTGGATGAGAATTGTGGCTGATGGTACAGATGCAAGAATGTTCTTCTGTGAGCTAGAGCGGATATACATCACTATTGCAGGGTGGTGGAAATGTGGAGAAGCATGGGAAAATTACAATTGGTGTGACCTATGGACTATGGTTAACAGCAATACTATAATATTCTCGCAACAATGCCAAAGTGTACTATGTTGATAATGAGGGGTATGGAAAGTGTGCCAAATGTATGCTATGGACCATGGTTGGTGATATAATATATATCTGATTATATAATCTGATTATATTATCTCAAAATCTGTAACAAATATTCCAACACAGTGTGGTGTGTTGGTGAAGTGGTGTTGTATGGGAATTCTACACATGTACATGAATGTTTTGTAAGTTCACAACCTCTGTAATAAAAATATATTTTAAAAAAATAATAATCCTATGTTTTAAAAAGCTATTAAAAACCCCTGAATAAATCTAACAGAAGATGTGCTAGAGCTATGTGGATAAAACTCTGTAATATTATTAAAGGGTATAAAAGAAGGCCTAAATAAATAGAGAAATAAACCATTTTCATGAATGGGAAGAGTCAATATTGTAAATATGAATTTGAGGCAATTCTAGCAAGAACACAAGAGGATTTTTTTGTGAGAACAACGCAAAGAAGCAGAGGGACAGAGTTCTAAACAAAAAGTATCAGAGACAGAGGAGACTTTTTAAAAACCCAAAATCCAAGTTCAAGGGTGATGTTTGATTTTTGTTTTTCCTATTTCTCTTCTCATGATTTTCAGAGTAAACAACCATTCTCCATGAGCCTTATTTCTTCCAAAACAACCAGCGCTTCAGAGACCAAACTGAACAATCACAATATAGAATAAATACCTAATGGTCAAAATAAAGTTGACTATTGGAGAAATGAAGTCAACTCAATCCAGAAAGCCATCTGATGTAACCAAGAATTAACTTTTGTTAAAGAATCACCTTCATTGTTGAAAGTAAGTATACTTTTAGGATACAGATATTTGTGTTCCAATAAGCATGTGATTATATTAAGGTGGTGGTAGAAGGAAGATAATCTTGATTCCATTGGGAATCTTAGGTTTTCATAAATTTATTAGGAAAATAGTTTTTCCTATACTGCTTAAGTTTCTTTTTGGAAAAAAGAATCTTTCTAAAAGAAAAAGCATCAAAGAGAAATTGAGGGTTTGTATTTCCTCAAATGCCCAGTATTGTATTCGTGAATACTGTGTTTCTTACAATGAACAGTGTGGAAGTTGTTCATTTTTCAATCTGAAGTAAAATACTTTCAAGAACTAGAAAAAAAAATCATAGTTTCTTTTAATATATTATGAGTTGCATGAGAAGTGCTTGGGAAATGTTATAAAATTGAAGGAATTTTCTAATCTTCTGTTGGTTAAATATGTATAAGTAAAATGTTATTTATATATTTAAAGATTATAAAAAATTCCTAAAGACTTAATGTCTTCATTGTCCATATTCTATTCTAATATTTATCTGCATGTTAATTATAGTTTTAGTTATTCCTTGAAGAATATTATATGCCATGAAAATAAAATTTCCTTGTCAGTTATATTGTTTTGCTCTGATGCTTCTCTAAAAAGCATGCAATCTTCAACAAAAAAGGACTTTAAAGAGAAGAAAGGCAAGTCTATAAGTTATGTCCTACCTGTTGATTAGCATAACCCTGGTAAACTATAATAGAAAAATGAAGCAAAACTTCCTCTATCATCTGTGGTTAAGAACCTCAATATAAATGAATTGTCAAAATTTTTCTTTCTCTAGAAACAGCTTCATTTAAAATACTCATAAGGGAATTAGAGCCTAGATTGTAATCTCTTGCAGTAGTCATGTTTATTCCTGGGCTTTAATTGTTATTTCTAAATTATAAGATGCTTTATTCTTTTGTCTATAACCTAATCACTCCTTAGAACTTTGTCTGTAAGACACCTGAGACTCAGAGCTAAAGTTCGCCAGTTCTAAAGGTGCTGAAG